>VMDO01006544.1:0-89460 GCA_007922755.1 Pedetes capensis
CGGTACTGGGGGTTGAACCCAGGGCCTCGCTAGTATGCTTTGCAAGTGCTGTAACACTGAGCTACACCCTTAGCCCATGCTTTTACTGTTTGAGACAGGGTTTCGCTAAATTACACAGACTGCCTCTGGTCTCGAACTTGTGATGCTTCTGCCTCCACCTCCTGAGTTGCTGGGATTATAGGTGCCAACACACCTGGCTCCATACGACAAATCTTAAAATATATGAAGATAGCTGTCATGTCCCCATAAACTCTATCATGTTATTCCTAAGTATTCTCTTTTTGAGCTGGGGTTTAGCTCAGTTGATTGAATGCTGCTCCACACTCTCTAAGGACTGGGGTTTAATCCCTAGCACTGGAAAAATGGGAGAAGGGCATGGCAATCCACACCCAGAACAATCCCCCCAAAACAATCAGCCATTGAAAACCCTATGAGTCCTACCTGACTCAATGGTACCTAACAACAACAACAAGTATTCTGTTTCTTCAACTACTCATTATGGAAAATCCTAGTCACACGTTTAGGAGAAATTGATTGCTCTCCTTCCAATAGTCTAGTTTACAAACACATCCTTTAAGGTATAATAAGAACATGTGATGTGCCAGTTGGAGTATGGCACTTTCAGAGTTTGTGAGAATTATGCTTCCTGGGCCTTATGCTTCTGTTTCTATAGTTTGGGATTGCATTAGCTTTTCTAGAGGTTGAATGAGGCAATTGGGTCATCTAAATATTACAGGACTTTTCTTCATAATGTGTTACCAAACCGAAGCTTCTACTTTTTCTTATGTAATTGGTTTCTGTAAAACAATGCAGAACTTTATACTTATTTTTAATACCTTGCAAATTGTTATTTTGAAGTAAAGATTAAATAAATTTAATTCCCTAAAATTAGAACTTCAATAAAACATTTAACATTGTGTATGTGCTTATAAATTAACATTATTGATATATGAAAAAATTTCCCTTAGTTTATGAGATTATTTGGGATGACATTCATAAAATTTTTAACTATGTAACATAATCCTTGATATACTTATTTCTAATATATCAAAGTTAAATATCTCATTGATGAATTTTTATGTGGATTTTTCATTCATGGAGACTTTCTATTCTATTCATGTTACTTGTGAAAAATAATATACTCAAATGAAAATTAGTTTAAATATTAAACATTTATAGTAAAATGTATAATAAATGAAAAATTATATTAAACGAACAAAGCACAAAACTAGACAGAAGTAAACTGTGATGTTTAAAGTTAAGTTAGTGGCTACCCTTGGGCTGGGATAGGTTGTAACTGGAAATGGGGCAGAGCTGTATCTATGATGCTAATAATGGTTTGTTTCTTAATCTAGGAATTAGGTACATGACTGGTGAAAAGTCATCCATCTATTTTCTTATGATGGGTGCATATTTCTGTATGTAACTTTCACTTCTATAGAAAGTTATAAACATGTTGAATTTTCATACTGAGATATATAATCATATTTCTTTAAATTGAATACATTCAGTAGAGTAATTAAGAAGGTAAAATCTATTTTCAGACTCTCTTCTGGTAGTAATGTTATGTCACTTACAGTGCTGTCCTTATTTTGGCTCTGTTTTAAAAAGCTGTTGTGGAACTATTACAATTTTACCATTATTAATGTGTTGCATCTGTAACAAGTATCCCTTCCATAGACAGAGCTTTTCAGATATAATGTACCAAGTAAAACCTGAATTGGTTTTGGAAGGTGGTTATATGGGATAGGTAGATCTCACTGCCCCTTCCACTGCTCTGTCACATCAGGAAGAATAATACTTTCTAACATAACTGACTATTGGCTGCAAGCCTTGCCTGATGCTTTCATATGTCTCTATTGAAATTTGCTGAAAGTGACAGAATGTGCCCATTAAAGACAATTTATTGCCACTTTGCTTCAAGACATTAGACCAAACCATAATTAATAGTCAGTTAAAGAGAACAAAGTCAGTAGGAACTGGTAACTAGTGCTGGAAAAGATCAATAGGGAAAAGTAGTGAATAGAATAGAAGAAACAGACAAAAGGCATTGAAAATAGAGAATAAAAAAGACCTGAGGGGAGAAATGAGAAGTGAAAAGGTGTAATGATGAAAAGTGAGGCAAAATGTTAGAATTATCACTGTTCCCCAACCATGCCATTTTTACACTACTCCAACCTTGGCATTATCTCCTTCCTTACTCTATTAGTTTAAAGCTGGTTAGTGTGGTCCTAAAAGACAACTTCAATATCTTCTCTCATTCAAAAAATTCTTTTTTTTTTTTGTTTGTCCTCCTTAATTCTTGTAACCTGCAGCCATAGCCCTGTGGCATCCGATCCCGTCAGATCTCGGAAGCTAAGCAGGGTCGGGCCTGGTTATTGCTTGCATGGGAGACCGCCTGGGAACACCAGATACTGCAGGCTTGGGAGAAGGACCTGGCAACCAGCTCCCAATAATCAATCTGCCATTGAAAATCCTGTGAACAGCAGAGAAGCACTGACAATAGTGTTTCGCCTGTTGTGTGTAGGGTCGCTATGAGTGGGATACCAACTCGATGGTACCTAACAACAACAACAACAACAACAACAATCCTTGTAAGAAATATTTCTTGAGGTCTGGATATTCTGTTTGGCCCTGAGGATACCATGGAAACATAGCATACAATGTTGTGCCCTTGGATGCTTATTTTTGTGTTAGATCTTTCTGTGGCCACAGTTATTCCTGCTCAAAATACTGTAATCAGGATCCTATTCCTTCATGTGTTCCTCTCAAGATGATGCAATTATACTAGTTAGTATTATTTACTAAAATTTATAAGCTTCTAAAATATCGAAGGGCTGGGTTTTAGCTCAGTTGGTAGAGCACTGCGCTGCAGTCTCTGAGGTCCCAAGTTCAATTCCCAGCACCACAAAAATGGGAGAAGGGCGTGGCAACCCACTCCCAAGGCGATCCCAAAACAGTCAGCCATTGAAAACCCTATGAGGGTCGCTATGAGTCGGATACTGACTTGACGGCACCTAACAACAACAACAACAAAATATCGGGGCTGGAGTTTAGCTCAGTTGGTAGAGCACCTGCTTTGCACTCTCTGAAGACCTAAATTTGATCCCTAGTACTGCAAAAATGGGAGAAGGACATGGCAGTCCATTCCTGAAAACAATCCTGTAACAATCAACCATTGAAAACTCTATGACGGCACCTAACAACAACAACAACAACAACATTAAAACCAATATACACATATATATATGGGCTGGGATTTAGCTCAGTTGGTAGAGCGCTGCGCTGCAGTCTCTGAGGTTCTGAGTTCCATTCCCAGCACCGCAAAATGGGAGAAGGACCTGGCAATCCACTCCCAAGGCAATCCCGAAACAGTCAGCCGTTGAAAACCCTATGAAGGTTGCTATGAGTCGGACAGGACTAGACGGCACCTAACAACAACAACATATATAATATATATATATATATATATATGGTGTTTCAGTACATAAATGTATATAATTTGGGCTTAGTTTGCAATTCAATTTTACCAACACATACTGGTATATCTGGTTTGGGGTTTCCAATTGTTTTCATGCAGTCTCTGTTCTGTATTTTAAAGTTTAGGTTATAGAGTAACAAACGTTTCTCAAGTGCCTATTTTATGTCAGATTTATTGGAAAAGTAAGGTTGGATAATACTAAGACATGTACTACATTGCAGGGGAAAAAACCCTCAAAATCAAGCCTATATTACAGATAACTAATTTAGGAAATCAGTGGTAAATGAGATCTAATAGATCTTTGTTTAACTTTGTAAATGTTTGAGTACTGAACTTTCTTTTTCATTACATACAACATTCACAGATCTAGACTACCTTGATTTTGCACTCACAATATTTCTTTGCTGTGGCAAATTCTGACAGACCACTAGTCTCATGGGATCAAGCAGAGTTAAAAAAAAAAACATGAATGACTTTAAGAGTGCAAATAAACTGACAAACATTACTATGTGTCTCACATAGCAACTGCACATGTGCCCGCAGTGCAATAGTGGATTTCCCTATGTTCTCTAACATCAGCACTACTTTACTTTTAAGAGCAGAGCTGAGCTCTTTGGGAACACATTAAGTCTTCTTAATTGTTTTTGCTGCTATCTGTGGCTATCCCGTGTGATATTCTGACTGCTTTAGAGGCTTGGGCAACCACACTCCATTCGTCATCATCAGAGTGAAAAGAAATCTACACATTACATCCAGTTAAGGGTATTTCTTTGTTCCATTTTGTGTTGCAATTTAAATCAGAGGCAATGGAATACATGTTCACTGCATTTTAGATATGCAACATTTCTACCACTACTAAAATATATTTTTTCTATCATAATATAATCAGTTTGATTCCATAATAATAGACTTAAAAGTTAAAACCTTAGTAATACTTAGCATTTTAATTCATACTTTCACAATGAATGATTTAATAATTTTAAGCAATTAAATACTTCTTAGCTATTTTCTCTTACATAGCTGGCATTTTAAAACAAACAGTATCAATTGCAGACAGAAGTTCTGATAAAGGCTCTGTTAACACTATAACTAAAACCAAAGTGAATTCTAAACACTAAATCAGTCAATGAATATTTGTTGGGGGAAGTACTGTGTTTTCTGCACAATTCTAGAATAGTGAAGGGTAATACCTGTATAACAAAATTCCCTTTCTCAAGCAGAAAGAACAATACAAGAGAATATATAATTGAATGATCAATTATGGAGCATAGGAATATTTGCAACAGCAGTTAGAGAGACACAGGAGTGGGGATTGATCCAGCAAGGTTATCTCAGATGTAAATGAGTGGAAGAAAATATGAAAGATATTTTTGTTAAGGGTAAAAATTGTGATTGAATGTGAGGCTAAATAATTTGTACAATCCTCTTAAATAGATATCATTAACCTGATTTTCAGGTTGAAATATTATGTCTGCAAGCTACAACTATATTAGTTTCAAGTGAACCCTCTGCTTTCCTGAAAAATACATCATTGACTCTGATAAATAAAAGGACAATATGTAATCAGTAATTCAACTAAATTAAAAGCAGCAATACTATGGGCTGACCACTATTGAAGGTACTGAAGGTACTATTGAAGGTATTGAACATTTAACTCCCCCAAGTTAGAAGATTTAGTCAGATAGTTTTTTGTGATTAATGAAATATTTTATTATGTGCATTTCTACATTTAACTATGTACATTTGATAATTGCTCAGCCACTAATATTTCTTTTTTGTATCACCATTTACTTTTGCTTATTTTTCATTTAGCCTAGACACATGCTATGAAGACAAGAGAAGGAATCAAAAAAGAGCCCAAAACCACATGATGGAAATAACAATTTTAATGTTGCTTTATTGTAAAATCACTTAGTTTGGCTTATGAGAATAGATTCTTAAATATTCATGAAATTTGGCAGCAGATTGTTATACCATTGGTAGATTGAAATTAGCCATAGTGGAGTGTGTGTATGCCATGGAAACTGATTTTTCTTTTTCTTAATCTCGTTGACCAGTATCCTGCTGCTCTATGCCTTTATGAGATCTTGATAGGTTCTATCCTCACTCTTTCATATGCCCAGTGTACCTGTTATTTCCTTTCTCTCTTTTTTTTTGTATTAAAGAGAACTCACAAGAATGAAGAAAGGGAAGATAATCAATTTCTTTAGCTTCTATTCTATAATAATTACTGTGCTCATTTTACACTTTTTATATTCATGATGACTCAGTAAATGAAGGTGTATTCCTATTTTTAGACTAGAAACTGTGGCTTAGAAAGGTTAAGTTGCTTGTCTGAAATCAAATAGGTATGAAAAATTGGAGTTGAATTTCTGTGCAAGATATTGTTGTTGTTTTTAGGTGCCATCAAGTTGAGTCCAACTCATAGCGACCCTATGTACAGCAGATCGAAACACCTCCCGATTCTGTGCCAGGCACACGATCTTATTTATGTTTAATCCCATTGTTGAAGACACTGTGTCAATCCATCTGTTGGAGGGTTTTCCTTTTTTTCATTGACCTGCTACTCTCCCAAACATGATGTCTTTCTCTAGGGATTGATCTCTCCTCACTACATGTCCGAAATATGTAAAGCACAGTCTGGCCATTCTTGCTTCCAAGGAGCTCTCTGGTTGCACTTCTCAATGTCCAAAATCTTTGCATTATTTTTCACCGACTCTTGTGAATATAAGTCAGTAGTTAGTTTCCTCAAACTGAGGAAACTTAGAGTTTATAATTTTGAAATATTTTAGAAAGTAATTAACATAGTTATTGTGTTCATTTATTGATTCTATATGTACTCAGGAAGTAAGTGGGACTAGACTTGACAATGAGAGGCATGTTTAGTGCCATAGGTTGGAATTAATGTGGTAGACACCCGAATGGGAGGAGTAGGTATGTGGAAAGTATTGCTTCCTGTTAGGAAACATTTAAAAGAAGCTGTCTGAGGAGCACATATTGGCTTTTTGACATCCAGAAATCCTGCCACATTCCTATTCTAGTCAAGATTGGGCCTAAAACTAGTGTTTAGTACCTTCTCTCAGAGAGATCTGTATCATTGGAGTTGTGAACTCAATAATGGAATCTTTGTGTTCTAAAGCCTAAAAATGAACATCTTTCAATTTTCTTTTTGGTGAGGGAGGAAGTACATATGAAGGTATAGCAAGAGTATATTTGTCCTAATAATCAAATTTTGCTTTAGATTTATTAAAACTCAATGGTTCAAGTCTTGTGGGTCTCAACTGCATTATTACACTGTAACTATTGGTAAGCCACTGAACTTTTTGATCCGTTTTTTCTTATCTATAATTATTATAATGTTGTTGTTAGGTGCTATTGAGTTGGATCCAACTCATAGTGATGCTAAGTATAGCAGGAAGAAACACTCTCCAACATTGTGCCATGCACATGATGTTTTCATATTTGATCCCATTGTTGCAGACAGTATGTTTCTTCTCATTTTGAGTTATGCCACATCAACAAAAGGAGGTCCCAGGGGCTTTACTCCACTTCTGTCATTAAGGTCAACTCTACTTTGATGAGATAATTCTTCCCTCAGTATTTCTTGAATGCCTTCCTGCCTGGGGGCTCATTTTTTGGCACTGTATTTGACAGTGCTTTTCTGCTATTCATAGGGTTTTCAATGGCTAGTTGTTTTGGGAATGAGCTGCCAGGTCCTTTTCCTTAGTCGGTCATAGTCTGGAAGCTCAGCTGAAGCCTGTCCACAATGGGTGACCCTGTTGATATCTGAAATACTGCTAGCATAGTTTTCAGCATAACAGCAACACACAAAACCCCACAGCACAACAAACTGACTGATGAGTGGAAGAATGATTATAATAATACTCACCTTATATGGTTAGGTAACCTTGTATATAATCCTTCTAATCTACCTTTCTAAAAGCTTTTGTCTTATTCCTATACAATCTTTAATTTTACTAAACTTTTCTTCTTACTACTCATTGATTAATCCTCTGGGCTTTGCCTCCCTGAAACCTACCATTTTTATTTGTCCCTGATTCAGTCTTGTCCAACTTGGGGCCTAAAGTCAAGTTTAATAGCCTCCCAAGCCTTTTCAAGCCATGGTAACTGCTTTAGAACTCATTTTCTCTTCTGAGTTCAGACTGTCTTCCTCCTTGTCACCTATTTGCAAATAAAACTCTTTGGCATCCACTGTAGTGCTGCTTTGTGCTTGTATTAGTGTTTTACACATGTCTTTTCCTTTTATTACCAATAAGATCTTAAATATCTACAGGTTGCAACTGTTAACATTTCTTCATGTTTCTCCTGACACCAAGCAGAAAGTTATCCACTTGAACAAACTCAAAGAAAAAACACATCAATATGAACTAAAATTCATGGTCCTTTTATGAGTGTTTAGTATAGAACTATGCATATGTGGATGTTCAATAAGTATCACCATATTTACTTGCCTTACTTTCATTCTAATTGTAGCAAGTTCAAACAATTCCAAATTTTGTCACAACATTGCTCAGTTTCTTGACCTACATAAATTAGTCCTTTTGTCTGAATTGTGTCTTCAGAATATTTATATGTTTAAGTCATAACCCTCCTCATCTCAAGTTGGACTCTATTCAGAAATATGTTATATAAGGAGCAAATGAAGGTCAAATGAATTCAGTAAGTTGGGTCTTACTCCAATATGACTTGTGTCTTTATAAGGGATGATTAGGACACAGACACATACACAGGAAAGACCATGTGAAGACACAGGCAGAAGTTGACCATTTTAAAGCCAAGGATAGAGGTCTTAGAGACCAACTTTGATCTTTGCCTGTAAGTTTCACAACTACAAGAAAATAGATTTGTTACTTAAGCCATTCGGTCTGTAGTATTTTGTTATGGCAACCTAGTAAAGTAGTACACCATCTTAGATAGAGGGACAGGTTTTACTATCATCTTTCATTATACAACTCCTTTCCCTTTGGATTTGGCCTTTTCTGTTAGGTTCTGGGAGGGACCAATGAGTTTATTTATTTAATAATTTGTTGGAAAGAATGTAGTGAGATAGGCTACCATGGTGGGTATGAATGAATTCGTTGCTTTGCAGCCAACATTTTTTACTTCGAATATCAGTTTTTTCACTTATTAGTTGTATGTCCTTGGGAAAGTTAATTGATTTCCTTTGCCTTGTTTTTTTTTCACCTGAGAAATAGAGACAATAATTATATTTTTTCTCATAGGCTGTGAGAATTAAATGAGTTTAAAATATTGGCATGTATCACAGTTGTTTTTGTTGTTGTTAGGTATTATGGGAGTTGGGTCGGACTCATAGAGATCCTAAGTACAATAGACAAAACACTATCTGATACTGTGCCATGTCTGGCACTATTGTCAGTGATTTTCTGCTATTCATAGAGTTCTCAATGACTGATTATTTTGGGAGTGGGCTGCTGGGCCCTTCTCCCAAGCTTACAGTACTTGGTATTCCATGATGGTCTCCCAACCAAGCACAAACCAGGCCCAACCCTGCTTGGCTTTTGAGATCAGACAGGATTGGACATCAGTGTGGTATGGTTGTAGACATAACAGTTGTTATCACCTACTAAATTGTTAATTGTTGCTATTGTATGAAGATTCTTACCTTTAATATATTTTGAAGATATTTGAAGGTATTTAATCTTTTTAAAATATAATTCTAACAGCTCAAACAAGTTATCCCTGGAATTTAAGATTCTATTGCTTCTAGACATATTCTTGGTATGCACTTGTGTTCTTAAACTTCATAATAAAGAAATAAATTATTTTTCTGTCTGTTGTGTATATATATATACCTATCTACCTACCTACCTACCTACCCACCTACATATACATCTTTATTAACTCAAGAATAATTGATCTATTAGCACTTCCTTTGTCAGAGGAAAAATATATATTCATATGTCTTGTCAAATTTCCTGAGGCTTCTGAGTCCCTTTGTTTGAATATCTCAGTCAGTTGGTCTTGAATTGTATGGTTGACCTAACGAGGCAAATTGGCTATGTAGTCCAGTGCTGATGAATTGCCTAAAAATAACTTCAACTGAGTATTTTTCTTTTTTTTTTTCTTTTTATTATGATATTTTCCTTTTAATTTAGTGTCTTAAAACCAGAGATGCACTTTCAATGGTGTTTCTGTGATTTGAGGGTATTGCTTTTGCTGTCTTTAGACTTTGTTCCTGAAGGGAGTTACTGAACCAACTGCCTTTGCACATTGTGATCATCTAATCAGTTCTAATATGCTAATAAGTTTTAATATGGAGTGGCCTTGGATTTATAAGCACAAACATTATTGTTAATGTCAAAATAATTACAATCTTAATATATCCCCTACTTGTTGTTGTTGTTAGGTGCCATCGGTATCCGACTCATAGTGACACTCATACGGTTTTCAATGGCTATTTCAGGATTGCCTTGGGAGTGGATTGCCAGGCCCTTCTCCCATTTTTTGCGGTGCTGGGAATTGAACTCAGGACCTCAGAGACTGAAGCACAGCGCTCTACCAACTGAGCTAAATCCCAGCCCCCCATATTCCCTATAGTGATACATTAATAATGGCCATAGGAGCAAATACTAAAGGTGGTTATTTCTTAATGGATGAGGATCTTTTTGCCATTTGATTTGGAGGTCAAAACCCAGAGAGACAATAAATAGCCAACATTTTAATTTCAGAATGTGATATTTGCCCATACCACAGCAAGGGAGCATTTCCCTAGAAAAGCCTGATTTATTAATCCACTATTACAACACCAAGGACATGATAAGTTCTTTTCCTCATGATTGTCAAATAAATAAGTAGTATATTGTGTTTATCATTGTGTTACAATTCTATAATGTAGTTGTGAAAGTGATCTTTGCCCTCAGTAGTCAAACATGACTGCTTTGCAGATAAGAAAACCAATCAAAGAGGTTCAGTGACTTTGCATCATAGTCAACTCAGATCTAGAACCCAATTTATTTGGTTCTAATTTTAATTTTGGGCTTGGATTTAGCTCAGTTGGTAGAGCACCACTCTGCAGTCTCTGAGGTCCCCAGTTCAATTCCCAGCACCACAAAAATGGGAGCAGAACATGGCCATCCACTCCCAAAACAATCAGCTATTGAAGGCCCTATGAGGGTTGCTATAAGTCAGACATGACTCAATAGCACCTAACAAGTCAGTCAGTTTTAATTTGGGGGTATTTTATACTATACAACCTGTAATAATTATTTGAGAAAAGGAGTATAATGGTTAGATTTCATTATATTATACATTAAAACCATTTTTTAAGAAACAGAGGAAATACATAATGGGTCTAGTTATTTTTAGTATCTATTTCACAGAAGACCTCTGGAGTTGCTTCCCTTTTTTTACACTATTACATGGGCAAGCTATTACAATTTATTTTTGTGCTTAGAAATTGAAATCCACAAGATAATTGATCACTAACCATAGTCAACAGATTGAAATAAAATGCAACTTAACATGCTACCCTCCAGGTCCATCCACATTATTGCAAATAACACAATTTCCTTCTTTTAAGTTTAAATTTATTCCATGTATATATATACCACATTTTCTTTTTCCACTCATCTGTTGATGGACACTAAAGTTGATTCTGTATCTTGACTATTGTGAGTAGTGCTACAGTGAACGTGGGAGTGCAGATATTTCTTCAACATGCTGATTGTCTTTCCTTTGGATATGTACCCAGAAGTGAAACTCTTTTGTAATATGGTAGTTCTGATTTTAGTTTTTTGAAGGTCCTCCACAACATTTTCCACAATGGCTGTACTAATTTACTTTTTTACCAACAATGTACCAGAGTTTACTCTTTGTGATAGATATGTTAGCTTGATATCAAAACATCACATTGTATTTCATAAATGTATGTTATTATAATTTTTTAATTAATGATAATATTTAAAAAAGTAAAAATTAGTGGAAAAACCCTCCAAACAAAATTCAAAAGAAATCTGTATTTTATATTGCCATCAGAAGGTAGCACAACTAGGCAACTACCATCTGTTTTCATTCTTTATCATTTTTAAAAATAAACTTCACAAATTGGAAAGTATTCAGTGAAAGTATTATATTTGGTAGGTTGATATAATCTCAATTACATCATCTCACTGATCTTTCAACATACAGGTTTACAATATGACTTAATGATCCAAGTAATCACAGCTTCAAGTAGCAAATGAAGGAACACAGATCTGAACAACTGTGTCTGTGAACATATCTTTGATATCATGGTTAAAAAAAGCATACATATGTTGTTTCTATGTATTTCCATTCATCACTATTGTGTATTTTTCCAGGTAGCATTATGATTAGAGGAAATTTATGAATTAGGCTTGAGCAGTTTGGGTTTTTCCTTGAGCCATAAGATCTTGGACTGTTGGTCTCAATATTCTAATATGTAAAATGGGTAATATATGTTAAAGTAGATTTTTCTCACTATTATATCTTTACTGAGGTAATATACTGTACTAAGTGAGAATTGTCCAGAAAAATATATGAAATTTTCTTCATCTATGAGTCTGACAAGAAGTCCCCATGTTTTTCTTTAGTCTAACTCCAAATCACAAGAGTAATGGCTGATTCAAAATACTTGGGTTCACAAATATGGCACAGAATTTCTTAAGCCTAGAATGATCCAGTGAGAATGCAAAGTTAGGCTTTGTACTTCATAGTGGGTTTTAACATCTAGACAAGTACTTCATATCTGTAGACTTTGATGCACTTTGATGGAAGATTATTTCTGATATTTAGAAAACTGGTAGGCTGTCTCTTGGAGATTTGTAGCTGCTATGATTGACAACTGGTTTCAGATGCGCTTTTTCATTGCTTTGGTTAGGTGTGAGTATGTATCAAAATGAATTTCTGAGTGTCATGGAATAAAAAGAAAGTGAGATTTTTCTACTTGTGTGATCTCTTCAAAGATATAAAAGGAATTATTTGTAAAACAAATTGATTAAATATTAGTTAGAACAGCCTGAGTGAGTTTTTTTTATTTTTAATATATGAAAAAGATTTGGGAATTAAACCTGAGGTATTTTAAACTGAATGTGGACTAGCTTTGGGGTAAGCAAACTGATACTCAATTTTCTCTCTAGTGTCAATAATTTAAGACTGATTTATACAAGCCAAGTGATTTTTTTGTTAATGGAATGAACAAATGCTCATTTGGAATGAAGTTATTTGCTTCAAATCAATGTTCTGTATTATTTATTTATTTAATTAGTTTTCTGGTGTTGAGAATCGAACCTTCAGCCTCCTACATACTAGGCAAGTGCTCTACCACTGAG
Source organism: Pedetes capensis (assembly GCA_007922755.1). Taxonomy (NCBI): domain Eukaryota; kingdom Metazoa; phylum Chordata; class Mammalia; order Rodentia; family Pedetidae; genus Pedetes; species Pedetes capensis. The sequence continues at coordinate 12,811 of VMDO01006544.1, forward strand.
TCACATTTCCACCTCAACTTATTGTTTATTTGAATTGAACTTTCCTGACACTACAATTTTAAGTAAAGAAAACGGAGGTGCAGGAGTATAAAGCATTTGAGGATATTGACTGACTTTACTCAGGTCTATGTATTATCAAACCAAACTCACATGTTTTAACATTTTAAAGGCTTATTTTCAAGGAAAATAAAAGTTTGGGGGACCCTAAAGCAAAAACTTTTCTCTTTCCATTAAGAAATGCTTAGGTTGCATTCAGGTGAGACTTTTTCTGGTGAAGTAGGGCAGTATGTTCAAGTACCAGGTTAAAGGCGAAATTTTTCTCATTCTCTTATTGATCTCAGAAGACTAACATTTACAAAAACATAATTGCTAATTTTTCCCAATATATAAAAATAGAGGTGATTGTTAGTAATGTTTTTCTTCATGATTATAAAAACTCTAAAACATATATTTTTTTATTTTCCCAACTGGCATTGAGATCTCCATTGACACCACTTGCTCCAGCTTCCTTAAGTTGATTAGTGAATTAGATGACTACTAGCAGACAAATGTATTGTAGTGCTTCTATGGCAGCACCATACAACTCTTTTGGGGGAATTAACTTGTGGCTGTAAAAAAGATAAGAGATAAATAATAGAAAAAATATCCCAAAGTTTAATATCAATCAAGTACATTATCCATAAGGCATTAATCTAGATTAATGTTAGAAGCTTGCTTGGGTTTGCAACTGAGAATCAGAAGGAAAGATGACATATTTCTCTTTTGTTCATTGTTGAGACTTAAAACACGCATTATTTTTAGTCCTCTTAAAAATCATAAGATGCCTCAGTCCAGCAAGATTCCTTGTAGAGGGATTCTCCCATAACAGCTAAACTTTGAATTATATTGTTGGTGAGAAATGATATTATAGAGGACATTATGTTCAAGAATGAACCCTGTTGAAAATGTATCCTTGGACTTATTGAGGTCCGTAGCAAATGTGGGTTCTGAATCCATACAGTATGTCACCCCATTGTCCTTTTAGTGGCCAGAACTTTAAAATTGAATCCAGGTTTCAGAAAATATAACTGGTAACAATTATAACATTGGGAAATAATAAATACTGCTTTACTAGTGTGATGCTACATGTTTTATTTAGTTTCTGATTGTGAAGTTTCTTCCACTATGCAAAGATTTTTGTTGGACATAGCTTGAAATCTGTCATCATAATTAAAGAACAAATACACAAACTCCCCCTCCCCTTGTATAACAAAAAACAGCAAACAAATAAAACCTTCCACTCCTCCTCCTGTTTTTGTCCCTCTGTTGGCTTCCTATTGCTTCTTTCCTACTGTTCTATCCCTAAACAGACTGTAGGCAGGCTGACCATCTGCTGCTAGGTCACAGCTGCCTCTGCAAAATTATGCTCGTGTTCTTCCGTCCCATTTCTAAATGCCTGAATATTGCTATCTGTTGCTTTTACCACCTGCTGAAAAGCTGACAAAACAGGTCTCTATTTGGAATCCTTGGCTTTGAATATTCTTCTAAGACATAAAAATCTCATTTCTTATTTTGTAGACGTGTATCATACACACTAAGTTCTTTGCTAAAATAATGATCTTTTTTGATATAACCCAAGCTCTCAATTAAGTGTTTGAGAACTATCCACATTGTAGACCACATTAAGTCACACATTATAAATGTTAATCATTTTTTGCTAATGAATATGAATATTCTTATAATTTAATTTTAAAACTTTATGCTTTCCTTTGTTGATATGAAATTATGACTTTGTATTTCTCAGTTGCATTAAGAATAGAAAGAAGCAAAAACACAGCTAGAGGAGAAACAGAGCATGGAAAATTCTGAGATAACCTAGTCTCTGGTAAGTATGGCTCATTCATAAGAGCCCTCTCTTCCTTGGTCAAAATTTCTGTGAGCCTCAGGTATATGGGAAATAGTCTTTATTAATGGTCCTGGCAAGCATAAGCTTATAATTGTCTACTTTAAGATTTAACATTTTTGCATATCATACCTCATAAAATTCAAGGACATAGCACTAAATTTTTATTTGACAAAGTCATTATTATAGGGATTTAAGATAAGATATTCCAGACACATTACATTCCAGAGATCTCCTATAGGAATAGAGCTTAGAGACTCTGGAGCAATTCTGTCCAATAGAAATATAATGTAAGACTTCTATGTAATTCTGAATTTTCTAATGATAACACTGAAGAGAATTAAAAGAAGCAAGTGCAATTAATTTTAAACAATACATTTTGTTTAACTAGATTAATCAAAATATTGTTTTAACATATAATTAGTACAAAAGGCACTTATGTGATGCATTACATTTTTTCTTTGATAATCCAGTATATATTTTATAAATTATAGAACATCTCAGTTAATACTTGTGATATTTTAAGGGCTCAATAGCTACACATATCTAGTGGCTACTGAATTAGACAGCACAATACTTGAGGAACCACTGTCTATCATGTCCCTTATATAGCTCCTTTAAAAAAAAAATAAAAGCAGGTATCTCCAGTATGTTTGACTAGTGATGGGTGGCATTTGGATTGCTGAATTCTATGAAGGTAGCAAAGTGTAGTCTCTTGGGAAACTTGGAAGCACAGTTTGTCTTCTCACTTAGATAGTCATTCCATTAAAGTGGAAATCCATATGCTGGTTAAGTTGTAAGATTTTTCCCTCCAAATAAGGGTGATAAAGATGATAAATACTTGAAGTATCCCAATAATCACTTTCAGAGACACTAGTTGGGTGATTGGGCTGGGATTTAGCTCAGTGGGTAAAGAACTGCGCTGCAGTCTCTGAGGTCCCAAGTTCAATTCCCAGCACCGCAAAAATGGGAGAAGGGCCTGGCAATCCACTCCCAAGGCAATCCCAAAACAGTCAGCCATTGAAAACCCTATGAGGGTCGCTATGAGTCGGATACCGACTCGATGGCACCTAACAACAAGTTGGGTGATTAATACATTTCATATTATTTGGGTTATCACATTTTTAAAGATCATGTATATCCTATGAGATTTGTAGCTTTCCAAAATTTGTTGTTGTTGTTGTTGTTGTTGTTGTTGTTAGTTGCCATTGAGTTAGCTGACTCATAGCAACCCTATGTACAACAGATGAAACACTGAATACTACTATGACATGCCGGGCCCTATTGTCAGTGCTTCTGTGCTATTCACAGAGTTTTCAATTGCGAATTGTTTCGGGAGTAGTCTGCCAGGTCCTTCTCCCAAGCCTACAGCACCTGGTATTCCCACGTGGTCTCCCATCCAAGGACTAACCAGGCTAGACCCTGCCTAGCTTCTGAGATGTGAGGACAGGGACACCAGTGCGGTATGGCTATAGGCTTCCAAAACTGAGGTTATTAATTTTGAGAATTCACTGTAATAGGGGCTGAGGATGTTGCTCAGTGGTATAGACAATGCTTGGTATGCATGAGGCCCTATATTTGGTGCCCAGCACCACAAAAACAGCCAAACAAAACAGCAAATAAAAGCTCCAGAAAATTCATTGTAATAGAAATTGCCTTGATGATGCATTTAAATCAGCCCAGAATCACATTTTTCATTGTACAGTTAATTTTTGGAGTAGCATATTTAAGTATAAAATGAAGAGACAGCACAATGTACAATAAGGAGTAAAACTAAATCACTACTTTCTATGGAAAAAAAATAGGCCTAATGGTGAAATTCCCTAGGAAAACCATACAACTTAACATCTTATTTTTACCAGGTAGCATGTCCTCTTTAAAAGCTCTCATCGCATTTACAAAAGGAAATAGAAAATCAATGAAAACATCAACAAGTAAAGTAGGACAGGTACTTCAAAGAGGAAATAGAAAATCAATGAAGCACCCAGGAAAGTAAGTTTTATGGTAACATTATCAAGGAAATTAATGTATGTTAGAGGGAGAAAGTGTGTGTGTACACACACACACTCACACACACACACATACACAAACACACACACACATATATAATGTACAGAATGACAATGTTATAAAAACATTATAGGAAATCCCTCAGAGAGCTCATGCTGTGATGCTTTCCATGGTTTGCCTTTGAAGCAAAGAAGGGTGGTAGGGAATATTAATGCATCATGATATAAGTAGTTGTAAATAATATATTGCAAGTTAGGTTGCATTTATGTCTACTTATCCTTCTCATTCTCTATTTTACTTGGAGTGAGTTTGGTGCAAGACTGGATATAAGAGGGTAAAATCTTGAAATTTCATCCTCATATCACTTTCTAACATTTAGAATCATTCTGCTTAGATATTACCTTTGGGTATTTCTTCAGAGTTCACTCACAATATAAATCTTTCCATTTTTTTTTATCCATGTATTTAAAAGAAATAAAGTTAGGTTTCCTAAGACTTCATATATTTATAGAACAAGGCTTTATATATGAACAAGAATCTAATCCCTTTAAATAGCTTTTAATCTATATAATTTATAATGACTTTTAAATTACCTCTAGATATTTTTAAATGGAAAACTGTTGGAATTATGAAATTCCATTGTAAGTTTAACATAGATAATATTTTTGTGACTTTAATACTGTCAGTTTGGCAATAAAATAAATGTATCCTGAAAAGATCTTTCTAATTCTCATTTTAATGAAGAAAATGTGAGACATTAGGTAGAATATATGGGCATTAAGATAAATTTAATGACAAATTTACCTTTTAAAATAAACTTTTCATTTTAGAACAGTTATTATATTTATAGAAATATTGTGAATATAGTACAAAGTTTACCTCATGCTCCTTTTCCCTTTGTAATGTTTATGTTACTATGATTATTTGTAACAATTGTTTTCTGTGCCTTTGAGTTGGTCCCACTCATAGCGACCCTATGTACGACAGAAAGAAACACTCCCTGATATTGTGCCATGCCTGGCGCTATGTCAGTGCTTCTCTGCTATTCATTAGGTTTTTGATGGCTGATTGTTTTGAGAGTGGGTTGCCAGGTCCTTCTCCCAAGCCTATAGCGCCTGGTATTCCCAGGCGGTCTCCCATCCAAGAATGAACCAGGCCTGACTCAGCTTATGTTGTAAGATTTGAGCAGATTGGACACTAGAGGGGTATGGCTGTAGGCACATTTGTAACAATTGCTGTTGTTAGGTACCATCGAGTTAGGTCTGACTCATATGGACCCTGTGTACAACAGAACCTGGCACTATGTTAGTGCTTCTCTTGCTATTGATAGGGTTTTCAGTGGTTGATTATTTCTAGATTGTTCTCAGGAGTTGGCTGTCAAGTTCTTCTCCCATTTTTGCCATGCTGGGGATTGAACCCAGGGCCTCAGAGAGTGCAGAGCAGCACTTTACCAACTGAGCTAAACCCCAGTCCTTGTAACAATTGATGGACCAATAATGATACATTATTATTTTAAATGTCTATACTTGATTCACATTTCTTAAGTTTTTACCCAACATTCTTTTTCTGTTCCAAGAATTTATTCAGCACACATATTACAATAGCTATCATGTCTCTTTTAGGGGGCATAGTTTCTTAGACTTCCCTTGCTTTCAATGACCTTTGACAGTTCTAAAGACTAACTACCAGATATTTTGTAGACTGTCTGTCAGCTGGGATTGTTTGGTGTTTTCCTTACCATTAGAATGAAATTATGTGTTTTTGGGGAGGAAAACAACAGAGTTGATATGCCATTTTCATCACACTACATTGAAGGTGGGGCCTGAGGTTTAGCTCAGTTGGTGGAGTGCTGCTTTGCTTTCTCTGAGGCCCTTGGTTCAATCCCTTGCGCCACAAAAGTGGGAGAAGGACCTGGCACCCCACTCTCAAAACAATCCTAAAACAATCTGCATTGAAAACCCTATGAATAGCCGAGAAGCACTGACATAGTGCCAGTCCTGGCACAGTGTCAGAGAGTGTTTTATTCTGTTGTACATAGAGTTGTTATGAATTGGACCCAACTCCACAGCACCTAACAACAACAATACATTGAGGGTGCATACTAAAAATATGAATGATCACTTTTATATTGACTTTGATTACCTCACTAAGAATTGCATGTGACAGTTTCCTCCTATATAGTTACTCTGCTCTTTCTCCCTTTCCAAATGCACTATTTAGAAAGAAGTCACTATATGCAGCCAAGCTTAAGGAATGGGGAGTTGTGTTCCATTGCCTCAAAGGTAGAGTATCTGCATAAATTGTTTGAAATGTTGTGTAGGCGATGTATCCCTTCTTTGCTAGTTGTTTGTTCACTTTTAATCCTATGAACTTGTGAATTTTTATTTTATACTTTAGAATATAACCCTATGCTACTGTATTTTGGAGGGGCTGGGATTTAGCTCAGTTGGTAGAGTGCTGCACTGCAGTCTCTGAGGTCCCAAGTTCAATTCCGAGCACTGCAAAAATGGGAGAAGGACCTAGCAATACACTCCCAAGGCAACTCTGAAACAGTCAGCCATTGAAAACCCTATGAGGGTCTCTATGAGTTGGATACTGACTCGATAGCACCTAACAATAACAACAACAACTGTATTTTGCTGCTAAAATTGTTCCAGCTTTGGCTGCTATGTCCCTTTGATATTCCCCATCATTATGTGTATATGTGCTTTAATTTTCTGAACTCTACTTTCTGGCACTACAAGATGCTCCAGGATTCTGTTATATGTTTCCTATTCCAATCCAAAAATCTACCATTTCTCTTGTTGTTGTTGTTGTTAGGTGCCATCGAGTCGGTATCCGACTCATAGCAACCCTCTGTACAACAGGGGAAACACTATTGTCAGTGCTTCTTTGCTGTTCATAGGGTTTTCAATGGCAGACTGATTTTTGGGAGGGGGTTGCCAGGTCCTTCTCCCAAGCCTACAGCTTCTGGTGTTCCCAGGCGGTCTCCCATCCAGGTACTAACCAGGCCCGACCTTGCGTAGCTTCCGAGATCTGACGGGGATCGGATGCCACAGGGCTGCAGGCTACCATTTCTCTAGGGAGTGCTTATTCCTTTTGTTCAGAATGTTTTAGAAACCAAGGTCTAGAAGCTTGATATGTTCATTGCTCCTGGGTGCTATTGTTTCTAGGACTCTCAGTCAAGACAAGAATCTATCTATCTATCTATCTATCTATCTATCTATCTATCCACCTCTCTTTCTTTCTTTGTCTTTGTCTTTTTCTTTCTCTCTATGGCATCAGGGGGACCAAAAATGTATACAAATTTTAAGAGATGTTATCTATATATTGCTTTCAAAGTTAAATTATAGTAGCTGTGTGTAACATGATATGTTCACTCAAACGATGATATTAATTAAAGGAATGCTAATGCCACCAAGCATACAACCCATTCTTAAAACAGCAAAGTGGAAAGTTTTTGTCCCAAGATGTGTACCCTCTGTGTGTGTGTGTATGTGTGTGTGTGTGTGTGTGTGTGTGTCTGTGTGTGTCTGTGTGTGTGTATAAATTCATGTTTTTCTGTGATTTTAGGGTCTATGTTAGTCACAAAGAGTCTGCATTACTGCTGCTTTATATTTGTAGGTTACATGTTTTAAAAGGCTGATAAAGATATGATAGGTATAGTCCTTTCTCTATACTAGCTTTGTTTGGTGGGTGGAATCAGTATTTGTCAATTTTGCTTTAAATGGTGACTTTATTTTTTAAGCAGATAAAATTATTAGAAGTAATGGTAATTCAATGTACCAAGGATTATAACAGAGACTTACTCGTGTACATTAATATTGGACATTGTTTAGCACATGGACCTGTGTGTCATTGAGTCAGGTCCAACTCATAGCGACCCTATGTACAACTCATATACTCATACCCCAACACTGTACAATGCACAGGATCTTTTCGTGTTTGAGTCCAGTTGCAGCCACGATGTTTCTTCTTATTTTGAGTCATGTCACATCAGCAAAAGGAGGTGCCAAGGGCTTTATTCCATTCCCATTATTAAGGTCAGCTCCAATTTGAGGAGGCAACTCATCTGTAGTTGTTTCTTAAATGCTTTCCACCCTGGGGTGCTCATTCTTAAGCACTATATTTGACAGTGCTTCTCTGCCATTCCTAGGGTTTTCAATGGCTAATTGTTTTGGGAGTGGGCTGCCGAGTCCTACTGCCTCATCTGCCTTAGTCTGGAGCTCAGCTGAAACCTCTCAACCATGGGTGGCCCTATGGGTATCTAAAATACAGGTGGCCTAACTTTCAGTATCACAGCAACACAAAAGCCTCCACAGCACAACAAGCTGACAGACACATGGGGGATATTTGTCTTAGCCTGTGGCAATTAACATAATACCACAAAACTGGTATATTATGAAGAAAGAGGTTTATTTTGCCTTGTGATTCTGTTCCAACACAAATGGGCCATATTTAGTGATGGCATTTTTGGCTAGTAGAGTTGAGGTAGCACAGGGCAGCAAATGTTGGGAAAAAGAAAATATGTGTATGTGCTTATATCCTCTAGTCTCTCTTTGATTACGAAGCTCTGCCCTGATGACTTCATCAGTATCGTTGTCGTCGTTAGGTGCCGTCGAGTCGATATCCGACTCATAGTGGCCCTCTGTACAACAGGGGAAACACTATTGTCAGTGCTTCTCTGCTGTTCATAGGGTTTCAATGGCAGATTGATTTTTGGGAGGGGGTTGCCGGGTCCTTCTCCCAGCCTACAACTTCTGGTGTTCCCAGGCGGTCTCCCATCCAGGTACTAACCAGGCCCGACCCTGCTTAGCTTCCGAGATCTGATGGGATCAGATGCCACAGGGCTACGGCTGCAGGCTCATCAGTATACTAGTTTCTTTTTTTAATGAAACTATACCACAAAAAAGTGAAATCAACCTCACTTGTGAAGTAACATTCAAGGATGGATAAAATGTTTGAAACTAATAAACATACCATGAAGTCCCTATGTTTTTTAACCTTGAGTTTTTCTACATTTAAAAAATCTGGCTCATGTTGCATGATGTGCAATTTTGATTACTATGATAATAAAGTTATTGTCTTAACAAAGATAGTTATGCTTCATTTTCCAAACCATATTAGTCTATGAAGTTTTATTATTTACATGGTTCTTTATAGTTATTTAGCTTGTGGAACAATTTCTGTATTAGCTTTTGCTAATAGCAACAATGCCTGCAGCCATAGCCCTGTGGCATCCAATCCCGTCAGATCTCAGAAGCTAAGCAGGGTCAGGCCTGGTTAGTACCTGGGTGGGAGACCGCCTGGGAACACCAGAAGCTGTAGGCTTGGGAGAAGGACCTGGCAACCCCCTCCCAAAAATCAATCTGCCATTGAAAACCCTATGCACAGCAGAGAGGCACTGACAATAGTGTTTCCTGTTGTACAGAGGGTCGCTATGAGTTGGATACCGACTCGATGGCACCTAACAACAACAACAACAACAATAGCAACAACAAGAAAAAATGAAAATCTAAGTGGCTTACTTTAAGTACTTATTTCTGCATGGCTTTTCTCTATGTGTCTTTCCATCCTGAGACCCAGGATGGATGGAGTAGTGTCTATGTGGCTAGTGCTGTTCTCTTGATAAAGGACTGGAATACAAGGTAGGCTGAGTGCACTGCAATCATGTTTAAGACTTCTGCTCAGATGTGGGAGGTGTCATGTGTGTCCTCATTCTTTGGCCAAAGTCCAAATTCAGTGGTCCTACAGGGACATAAACTTTTCCTGGAAGAGGCACAGGGAAGTTATGTGAAAATGGGTAGGGATGTCGGAACAGATTACAGGAGGTGAGTGAAGAGTTGGAAAAATTGTCCAACCTCCCTAACTTTGCCTAGTTACTAAGATATTGAGAAAAACAATTCCTTTATCTTTATTTTTCTTTCATACACAAAGGTCCAAATAAGTGATCCATGGTCAGGATAGCATTTGTACACTCTTCAGGACTAAAGCTTTCTCTACATTATTTCTCAGCTGTGTGGGACTCATGGTTTAAGACAGCTTCAGGAAGTAGTATGCAGAAGAGATGAAAAAGGATATGCATCATTTGTTTTTCAAAAAAATCTAGAAAATTGCTGAATGAAAATTTTATTTACATTTCATTGGCCGGGTCATTGCCATATGATTATATATGAATGTAAGACTGTCTGGTAAATATAGTTTTTATTCTTTGGAAATGAAAGCATGCTAACAGGAGTTGGATCAAATTTCTTTGAATCAATCAAAGCCTGGAGAGTGAGGAACATAATAACGTAGTGAAAAAAAAACAATGAAAGGCAGAGACAGGTAAAAAAATCTATAAAGTGATAGTTCAATATAAGACAAAATGCATTGAAATGACAACAGACATTAAGTCAAGAAGAGAGAGGTTGGACAATGATAATAACTTTCTACTTTTTGCACAGATCAAGTTCTCAAAATGTTGAAGTTCAGTGCCTGTTGTTGTTGTTGTTGTTGTTGTTGTTGTTGTTAAAGCCATGATTCAACTTAGGAATTAAGTCAACTAAAACCTGCTCCAAACTTGTTTGAGTTATTATCATTCTTCATTTTTGCTTGTTTTAAATAACTTGTGGCTTCTGGTATTCTAATCAAATTGCTTAAAAAGGGTCTCTGGAGGTATGGTTAGCTATTCAAATGTTTCTGAAAAAATTGATGACTTGCAAATCAGGCAAAAGAGTAAAAGTTAAACTGAAAACTACATTATGTGTTCTGTAAAGCTAGAGAATTGAAGGATGTACTGTGTGCCAAGACCTTGACTTAGGACTGTGGATATGAATATACCTTCTAATAAAAAGAAGTAAATGTTGGTTTCAAACTGATAGATGCATATTAGAGTATAATGAGAATTTTATGATGAGAATTTCATTTGTATATTTCCCTTGGTAATATTTTTATGTCTATAGCCAGAGTAGATATGTTTCATGTCTGTGGAACTTATGCTTTGATACTTATTTCTAATCTTTTATAAATGTGATTTAAGGTAGATCCTAATATTTCTGGAGTATTCAGAGATATTGTTAAAGTGTGTGTGTGTGTGTGTGTGTGTGTGTGTGTGTGTGTGTGTGTGTGTGGTGTATAAATCACCAGATGAATGTATCTGGTGCATTTTACATAGTGGTTGAGAATGGCATTGTAGTTTTGGCTAGTTTTTATTTAGTTGGTAAAAAAATATGAAATGGTTACTAGAAGCACTAAAATAGTCATCTGGTTAATCTTAAAATTGATTTATTTTTTATGTTCACCCTCTTGTTCATTTGTTCCTTTAAGTCTCATTTTACTTTAACATATGATATGAATGCAGAAAAAATCTAGTATTACATATCTGGGGGAGTACCATGACCTTTAGAATAGCAGCATCAAAGGAATCTAGGGAAATATATGCTATGAACATTTAATAACTCCACCAAGGTGACTTAGTGAATCTCTTCATGCTTTGTATTATGAAAATATAGCATTGGGACCATAGTTGAAAAGTTCAAAAACACAAAAGTTGAAGAATATGTAGCATTTCAGATGTCTTTGTAACTTTTATCTGAAACATTTGGTTTTACTTTGTTAGAGCTGGAGATTATTTAAGCCTTGGAACTATAGTTTCTAACAAGGATAGCCTAAATTGTAATTACCAAATACTTGAGATAGCCATATACTTTAATTTAAAATGCTTTTAAAATTCTCAAGTTCAATTAACAGTATATTAATATGTGAAACAATCCTAATAAACCTTGTTACAAACTCATGAGCTGTGTTTCAGAAATGACCTGAATGAATTCTTTTCAACTACATATATTTCAGCAGTTTTCTTGCTTCTCTGACAAAGGCCTTTGGAAGAATGGCATCTTCCTACCCTTCCCTTTTAAAAGCTGTGATCAGGAAAATGAATTTTTCTCTGCTCCTGTGCTTTTGTGGTTGATAGCAGCATTTATAGGGCATACAGCATGTAGGATTGTTCCAAATTTCTTCTTATAATATCCGTGTTTGCCAATAACTTTGACTTTGCAAAAACATAACATCATGGGAAAAATGCCCAACATTAATCTTTCCCAAACTTTCAATTGAGGAGGCAAATATGTAGAATAATGCTCAGGGCCATTAGCTTTTCAAAGGACTTCAGATCTTCCATCCAGCCCCACAGATTCTAAGTCTGCCACAGTTGCAGCAGTACGCTTTGCTTTTTTGACAGCAGGAATAGCTCTTTGGCCCATTTTCTCTTCTAAACATTAACTAAACTTCAAACTCTTTTGCTTTTTTCCCTCTTTTGCTAAAGCTAGTGATCACATGCTGAGTAAATAATCTATAGACCATGATCTGCTGTCCTGTCAGTCTTGTTATCCAGACTCTAAACTCCCTGATGTGGGAAACCTGCCTGATAAGTATTCCCAGGTAGGTTTCCTAACTACCTCCCCCACTGGTAACCATCATCATTGCTTACATACTTATAGAACTCCCTTATAGCACATTGACTATATTTGGAAGAACTAATTGGTAGTTCTGGTGTCTTTGTTAGGAAAAAGTGACACTTTTTGAAGTTAATAAAAATCTCTTCAGTAACAGCCTTTTATCAGATGTAACAAAACATTGTTTGAACAAATATGCTCTCAGAAGTAGTGACAGTTCATTTCTGCTTTTCCTAGCCATCAACATCTTAAGAGAGAAAAGGATAGGAAAAGTTCCTTAAGGGCATAAAATTAGTTTTGAATAATGGCAGTTCTGGATAGAAAATTGCTTTACGAGTCAATAACACAAATTAAGTTCCAATTGGACTGCATCAGCATTTTAAAATATATGTTTAACTAATATATTTTTCAATTATTCTTAAGCAAATTTTAGTATATATTGAAATCCTGTCTATTTTTCACCATGCTATTGATTTTTTTGGAAGAAAGAGTATATTTATCAACTATCACAATTAAGAAAGTGACTGATTATTCAGGTGTTAACATCAGCAAGACTAAAAGGGATTCTCTTTAGCTTACAAATAGAATTTTCTTGAAAGTCAATCACTCTCACACACAGACACAGAGACAGAGACACAGAAAGAGGTCATACTCTGAGGATAGAAAGTTTGTCTCAATTGAATGGAGCTTGATTTATTATTGTTGTTGTTAGGTGCTGTCCAGTCGGTATCCGATTCATAGCAACCCTACATATAACAAGCGAAACACTATTGTCAGTGCTTCTCTGCTGTTCATAGGGTTTTGAATGGCAGATTGATTATTGGGAGCCGGTTGCCAGGTCCTTCTCCCAATCCTGCAGTATCTGGTGTTCCCAGGCGGTCTCCCATCCAAGTACTAATCAGGCCCCACCCTGCTTAGCTTCTGAGATCTGACGGGATCGGATGCCACAGGGCTACCGCTGCAGGCGTGATTTATTATTGGTTACTGAGAATTCAGCAAAATTATTTTCTCAATATTTAAATTGTAGTATTAGATATACTCTAAAATTTTTTATTTCCCATTTGCCAATTGTTTATTATTAAAAACACATATATTCTTTTCAGTGGAAAAATGTAATCCTTTACATGCAGGGCAACATCAAGGAGTTTGAAGGGTCACTCATTTTTCTCCGTCTTCATGATATTGGTCATCTACTTTCGAGCGACCTTCGTAGACATAAAACTTTATTAAAATAGACTGATAACTTTAAACCTTTCTCTAAAAAGGATTATATTATAGTGAGCTCTTATCAAGAATTGTTTTTTACAATATGGAGAAAAGAAGTGTCTAGTTATTCTTATAAATCTATCTACTGTGCTACTTTTTGGGAGCTTCATTTTTCATTTTCTTTTTTTTTAAAAATTAAGTGGTGGTAGTGGTGTATGCCTGTAATCCCAGAGACTCTGGAGGTTCTCAAATTCAAGGCCAGAGGCAGCCTGTATAATCTAGTAAGACCCTGTCTCAAGATAAAAAATTAAAAAATGGGCTGGGTGTGCACAGTGGTAAAGCACTTGCAAAAGTATGTGCAAGCCCCTAGGCTCAATTCCCCACTACCCCCCCACCAAAAAAAATAGATATTTGTTTTTAAACAAGAGCAGAAAATATTAAGTGGCATAAGATTTTTGGATTGTTTTTAGCTTAATTAACTTCCAAATTCAGTTCATCAGATTTTTGTGAGACATAATCAAAAGTCATACATGAATAGATTACATGTAAACATGTAAGAGAATACCTGCTTACAAAATTGATGTTTCAGTAGAATGTGCATTAATTCAGGAAAATTTAAAATCAGTTGGCTAAAAATTTCAAATAAACATAATTTGACAACTTTCAATAACAAGGTGTTATTAGTACTTTTCTACAAGTACATTATTATATTTCCAAAATATGAAAGTTAAAATAGGTTCTTATTTATTTTTTGAACCATTCATTAATCATACTGCTCAAAAAATATATTGCATTTCTCTTCTATACTAGGCACTGCCTGAAGTATGAATAACACAAAGGTTGGTAAGGCATTCAACCTTACTTCAATGACCTTATAGAATTAAAACACCTCTTAATTCAAAGAATAGTTTCTAAGTAAAAACCAAGACCAAAGCAAACAAAATAAACAGAAAAACAAAATCATTGAGGGGTTTGTTAGCACCGATAAATATAAAGATTAGTTGTCCATCTGTTTTATGGATTAAACTGAGGCAATATTTTCAAAATATTACACAATAACTACTTATTATTAAAATTCCACATTTGTGTTAGATTGCATAAAGATGTTACAGCAGGAGTAAAATGAAAAGTACAGTGTTCAAATTCAGTAAAGATCAGTGATTCGATCTAACATTTGTTTCTAATGCTCAATAACTTTTATTTTCAATTTCTAACTTTTCCATAATCTCAACACAAACTTTGCTAATCTTCATGAGTCTCCTGATTATTCCACATAGAAGAAACTAGTTTTAAAGTATAAGTATCAGAACATATCATAGTGTACCCTATGTGTAACCTTTGTCACTAATAGATTTTCCTCAAAGTATAAAATTTTTAAAATATTATCTTTATTTTAATTATTTGTTATTATTGAGACTAAAGGCTAGAACATATATTATTAAGTTGGAATGATGTATAGGTGTACAAATATGAAGTTGATAACTTAGATCGTGTTGGAGTAAAACAAGTTGGAATTCTCTCCCCCGCCCCTCTCTTTCTTTCTTTTCCTTCTTCCTGCCAATTCTTTCCACGTTTCAGTTCCATGAAACTTCTCAAAAACATAAAGTTGCAAACATTCTCCAGGGTTTCCTATAGTCTCCTGGGAGGATACAATATGTTATATCAGAATAAGCACTGGACCAATTTGGGAAATCAAGGTTATTATTCTAGCTCTGACTTTAATTGTTTAGATAACTTTAGACCATTCATGCAAATCTATGGAGCATTCATGTCCACTTTTGTGAAGAAACTAGGAGAACCAAAATTTTTTCTAAAATCTTATTCAGGATTAACATTTTCATATTACATTCATCTTTAAAATCTGAGATGAGGCTTTTTCTGGAGTCTTTCTTGTTCTGTGAGTCCTTTCCCTTCCTAAACTGTTACTTGTTTATAAGATATTAATACCAATGATCTCTCTTCTAGAGGAAAATAGGCTCACTAAAATATGTAAAACTAATGTACATAACATCTTGCCTCATTAATCCTCAGAAACTCTATTAGTCACAGTAAATTACATATGCTGCTGAAACAAACAACTGCAAATTTCAGTGCCTTGCCAAGTAAGGATGTATTTCTCACAGACATTCTAGTCTTTTGATTCAGGTGACAGTAGACTTTTGTCAGGGCTCTCTGCCCCACACATTAAGAAAACTAGGCATATTTACATAGAGGATCTTAGACCTTGGAGTTATCTACAGATGAAGGAATAGTAAGCAAAGCTGGAATATCTGGATGTGGCATATACCACTTCTGCCTGCAGTCCTTTGATTGAGGGCCTTATGTAACTGTGGATGGGATATATAATCCAGCTGTTTGAGTAAAGAGAAAGGAAGAAAATGTCTTGATGGACAAGTAGCATATTCACAACAGTCACCAAAACAGGTTTTCCATAGAGTTTTTTTGTTTTGTTTTGTTTTGGTTTGGTTTGGTTTTTTTTTGCTGTATTTGGGAGTTGAACTCAGAGCCTCCCACATACTTGCGCAAGTGCTCTACCACTAAGCTGCCCTCTTAGCCTATTTTTTATTTTTTGCCTTGAGACAAGGTCTTGCTAGGTTTTGCAGGCTGCCTCTGTTCTCCAATTCATCACCCTCCTGCCTCTGCCTCCTGAGTCCCTGGGATTGTGGGCACACGCCACCATGCCAATCTTCATGGAGCTAATTTTTGTCTATATACATATATACAGTCTATATACATATATGCCTTTATACATATATGTCTATATACATATATGCTTACTTGGTGTAAGCAATGTGCTAGATCACCTTCTCAAGGGGAAATACAAGGAAAAGTATACATAAACCTCACGAAAAAAAAAAACCAGTCTAAATTATACTTCTAAAACTACGAAAATCTATTGAGACACCAGTAATAGAATAGTAGGTAAAGATGATTTGTTCTCTTAATGTATAGATCTTAGATATGAAGGCTACAACTGAGGATCTGAATATAACAAAAACTTTCAAGGACAGTAACCTATATTGTAGATAAAGTCATGTTTAATTGTAGAGATTTTGGACATATGTTTATGTCAACGGCCAGAACTTGCTAAATGTTATAAAACCAATCTTCTACAATAGATAAAATGGAAATGGTTTAAAAATCAACATAATGATTAATAGGTCTGCATTTGATTAATAGTTCAATACACTGCTAGATATGCATATAATACGCTCTGGCATACCCCATGCTCTCTTTCTCGTGCTCTCAAATGCAATGCTCACATGAAAAATTCTTTCTTATATCTGTTCCTTTCCCCTTGATAGCAATATTTATGATATATGATATACTGTCACCTTTTAGTATAGAGGCTATCAGGAACAGTTTTGAGAATTATGGATGTAAGCAATGAAATAAAGTGTCCTTTTTATTTTAAGGTTAGAGTTTGTGAGCTAGTTCTACGAGTCCCCTTTTTAATTTATATAAAACAATTGAAAAAGTACCAAGTACAATCAAATCATACAGCTTATTAGTTAAAATCATTTAATTGTACAAGCTGTTAATTCCAATTATTTAATTCTATAGATTGTTAATTCAAATTATTTAATGTTTAAAAAAATCTGCCATTTTTTCAGAAGTATTATATATTTGAAGGAGAGTTGGCCTTAAAAACATATCATTAAACTTCCCTATCCAAAGGATAGGGCACAAATTCATTTATCTATGTACATGTAATTAAAACATCTTCTTCTTGTTAGGTGCAGTTGAATCAATGTCTGACTCATAGCAACCCTATGTGCAACTTGTGAAACACTGTTGTAGTGCTTCTCTGCTATTCATAGGGTTTTCAATGGCTGATTGTTTTTTGGGATGGGTTGACAGGTCTTTCTCCCAAGCCTACAGCACCTGGTGTTCCCCAGTGGTCTCCCATCTAAGTACTAACCAGGCCAGACCCTGCTTAGCTTCTGAGATTCGACAGGATCAGATGCCACATTGGTACAGCTGAACCATCTTCTAGTGACTAAATATTGGCACTGGGATATATGGAACTTAACAATGAACTAAACATCACATGGCTTTTAATAATCTGTGAATATTTCATAGTATATTAATGGCATAGGTTATCAGAAAATGGTATGAATGTTCTTTCCCAAAGAAATGTTCATAAAACTCTGCTAAATTTCTTTTAACTCAGTTTTTATTTGATGCATTCAGATACTGCTTATTGGAATTTTCTTTTGACAAAATTGAGCCATTCCTAGTTGTTGTTTCAACAAAGTAAACTCATTTATTTAAAATTTACCCCAAGATATATTTTGCCAGAAAAACTGGACAGTTGAATTGGTGACACAGTCACATCAAAGCAGTACAGTTTGTCTATTTGTTATGTGGACTGTTCATAGTCAATTTCCTCTTTTAATTTGCAGACTCCACAGGGTAGATGTTTTTAACTGTCCTATTCCCTGATGTATTCCAAACACCTGAAACAGTGCTTGTTGCATAGAAAGAATTCTCTTTCTCTTTCTCTCTCCACCATATGTCTGTATGTCTGTGTATATATGTGTGTGTATACATATATATGTATATGTATATATATGTGTATATGTATATGCACATATATACATATGCACATATATGTATGTGTATATGTATATGCACATATATACATATGCACATACATATATATTTAGAGAGAAGGACCTGGCAGCCCACTCCCAAAAAACAATCAGCCATTGAAAACCCTACGAATAGCAGAGAATAACTAACAATACTGCTTTGCTTATTGTACATAGGGTTGCTATGAGTCGGATACCAACTCAATGGCACCTAACAACAACAACAGCAACAAATACACATACACACACACACACACACACACACACACACACACGAACCAATGAATATTTCTCCAGTCTTTATGTCTAAATTGAAGCATGAATCTAACTATAAATATTACTTGTTTAACCTTTACATGGATTAGTCTTTTTGCTCACCTCAACTTTGTCTTTCATTTAGATGACTACAAGTTGCCTTCACCAATGATAGGACTTGTCTGAGTCTGGAGACCTCGGTCTCAGCAACCCATTATTCTTATATATATGAGAGTCTTATCAGTGTACCAACTCTTGTATGTTTCTAAGTATTTGATTACTAATGCACTTAATTCCAAATTAACTTGAAGAAAAATCCAAATCTTTGATTCCTTTTGAAATCTTCCCAAATTCTTTTGGAAGCAAGGTTAATATAAGTAAATATATAAACTTGTTGAATTGTACTTTCATTTCTCACTTATTTTATTTGGCACTTTTTCTGAGAAAAAAAATCCTGACTAGCTGTGTGTCATGATTGTTTTATTTCAGGAAGGTGTAGCATTGTGCAGATCTCATCTCCCCATTCAGTATTCATTTTAATATAAATGCAAATCAGCCTAAAATAAAGACTGAGAGTAGCTTTGTAGGAGATGAGACCTCCTGAAAAATGCACCAGAGTTCTGTACACAGCAGGGTGGAGGCCTGAAGACTTTGCTTTTCCCAGTTTCTTTTGGTTTTTATTTTTTTATGGTACTTGGGAGTTGAACCCAGGGCCTCGCACATATTTTGCAAGTGCCCTACCATTTGGCTGAACCCTAAGACAATTTCTTATTTTTTATCTTGAGACCGGGTCTTGCTAAGTTACACAGGTTGCCTCTGGCCTCAAACTCACACTCCTCATGCATCAGCTTCCCAAGTCATTGGGATTGTAGCTGTGAACCACCATGCCCTGTGTCACCATTGCTTTTAACATCATTTGTTTTACTCTTTTCTCCTTTCCCCTGATGGAATGTCTCCTTTAGGTAATAGGGTAACAGCTGCATGATCCTGCCTTCCACAGCACAAGGTCTGACACAACTGCTGGCATATTCAAGAGTAGTAGTTTTCATTCTTGGAGCATGAAATCTGAAATCAATATAGTTAATTAAACTGTATTATTATTATCTCTAAAAGCAGAACAGTGTAGTATAGAATGGAATAGAACAGACTAGTATGAAAGAGTTGAAAATATGAACATATAACTATGTAGTAAGGCTAAGTATTGTTTCATTAAGCAGTCATTTTATTCATTTAACATAGGGAGTCAATAGAGAGAATGCTGTTGCTCTAAACCAAAAACTATGATATGGACTTCAGAATTTTCGTAAACTTCTTATAATTGTGCAGAGATTTGTACTTACATGTGTTTTATCTATACATAAACATATATACACATATATGATGTTACTATACATGTATATATACAGTCTATACATATATATGTGTATATAGTATTATTGCCTGTAGCTGTACCACTATGGCATCAGATCTTGTCAGATCTCGGAAGCTAAGCAGGATCGGACCTGGTTAGTACTTGGATGGGGGAGACTGCCTGGGAACACCAGGTGCTGTAGGTTTGGGAGAAGGACCTGGCAACACTCTCCCCCAAAACAATCTGCCATCGAAAACCCTATGGATAGCAGAGAAGCATGACAATAGTGTTTTGTCTGTTGTACATAGGGTTGCTGTGAGTCAGACAGTGACTTGACAGTACCTAACAATAGCACAACATATAAGAGTATACATGTGTAGTACATATATATACTGTGTACATACATGTTTACTTACTTAATCATATATAGTTTGTTTTTAGGGGCAAAGTCATAGCTTCTGTTGGATTTTCAAACTGAACTTGTAACTCCTAAGGAACCTCAGCTCTAGGAGAGGAAATTCTCATTAGAAAAGTTTATGAGTTAGGAATTCCTAAAGACAACTGTCATCCAGTGGGTTTTTGGCTTTTATACCACAGAAAACCATATTCTCTTGGTTTATTCTTGAGAATTGTTAGCCCTAAAAAACTGATGAATTTGGTTAGATGACAGCAAAATTCTCTTATAAAAATAATGCTTTCCTTGTCACTTAAAATTCACTTAGTAAAAGAGCTTGTTAGATATCTTTCATGTCCATGCCATCTTGCTGAACCTGAGACTTACTGATTTATATTTAACATTCATTTATGAAGTCCTGGCTACTGGGCATCATTCTCAATGATTTCATTAGGTTATTTTATTTGCTACTGATAGAAACCTTGGAGAGTTGTTACTATCCTCATTTGAGGAAGTAAAGGAAATACATACACATATGTATATATACACATACATATATATGGATACCCACAAAACATAGATGTTTTGAAAATTATTGAATAATTGGGAATTACGTATAATTTTCTTCACTTATTATAGAGGTGTCAACCAATATATTGGAAACAAGACTTGATGTTCAAAGATATGGCTTGAATCTTGGCTATATGATTTAATAACTTTGAAACTTCAGATAAACTCATTTATGTTTTAAACCCAAGTTTTCTCACTTGTAAAAGCTTGTAAAAAGCTATACTACCACTTATAAAAAGCTATACTACCTCAGACAATTGCTGTAAGCACTAAACAAGATAATATGCAAGTACTTTGGAAACTGTAAAGGACTTTAAAAATATGTGTGTCTATTTAAATGTGTATGTATATGCCTATATTCCCATGCACAGTAAAATTTGAGTTATTTTGGTATATAATATCATTTTAACTCACATATTTTATAATTTTAAGTAAATATACACAAAAAAACTGCCAATAATAGTTTTAAATCTCTACCAAGACTAGTAAGTTCCAGCTTACTTCATGGAACTCTTTTCTAAAATTGTCCTGAAGATGGCACAATAAGTACATT
This sequence comes from Pedetes capensis, assembly GCA_007922755.1. Lineage (NCBI taxonomy): Eukaryota > Metazoa > Chordata > Mammalia > Rodentia > Pedetidae > Pedetes > Pedetes capensis. The sequence continues at coordinate 34,062 of VMDO01006544.1, forward strand.
TTGGTGCAAACTTTATTAAAGGAGAGATTATAAGAAAAATATATGTGAGGTTAAAACACTAAATTTAAAATAAACCTTTTCTAAGTTTGTGGAAAAGAAATTTTCAGAGCCTTTTAACCAATGCCCATTGTTTTAATGTTACAGGAATCATGTTTCATTGTGCCTTAAGGAGCACTACAAACAGGTAGCTAGTTAGAAAACTGATATAGTCAGAGAACTGATAAAAGCCAGGTTGGTTCATGTTGTGTGGTTTTATCAATAAATTTACCCTTGCAATTGTAAAACATCTGATTAGCTCATCTGTTATCTTCTGTATAATGTACAATCTACAACTAAATGCCAATTTTTATTAAACACACTGTGGGGATAAGGGCTGACAGAAAGAAGAACTTAGTTGAAAATAGCTATTTTATCAAAATATAAAAGACAGTAGGGCCTATTAGACAAATATTGAAAGGTTTCATTATTTGTGTGGGGTTGTAATATTTATAAGCTTTCAAAAGGTATATCTGCATTATCCAGCAGTATATTCTACAAAACTGAAGTAGAATTCCTGAAACTACAGGAAATAGAAATATGGGTTTCCTGGGAAATACGTGGTGTGAAAAAATATATATGTGATATTTATTTGCATACCAGAGGTAATGGTTTTCAGTCATCCTTATCTTACCTTTTTCTACATAACACACATCTTAAATACTTGCAATGTGTATAGCATTCACCTGTTAAGAGTTTAAAATCTAAATATGATCCATAATATATTTATATGTACATACATAGAAATAAATATTAAGCATAAATTAATTTATATATGTTTGTTATAAATCCATATTCATCTGAATTTTCATAGTATGTGGAATAAATACAAAAACAAAATATATTTTTAATATTTAATTTAATTTAATTTAATCTTTTGTGACAGAGTCTCACTATGTAGCCCAGGCTGGCCTTGAATTTGCCATACCCAAGCTTAAAACATACATTTTACAAATAAATTCATTTCTGAATGGTTGGAGAGAGAGCAGGTTTTCAAACCCACAAAAAGTTAGGTTCAGGTTCAGAAGTAGGTTCAATATGCTAACATTTAGAGGGTTCAGGTTCAGTTCAGGTGTGAGTTTAAAATTTTAATCCTGCCAGGTGCGGTGGCCCATGCCTGTAATCCCAGCGATTTGGGAGGCAGAGGCAGGTGGATCGCAAATTCGAGACCAGAGGCAGGTTGTGTAGTTTAACAAGACCCTGTCTCAAAAAGTAAAAAAATGGGCTGGGGGTGCAGCTCAGTGGTACAGCACTTGCAAAGCATGCAAGTATGAGGCCCTGGGTTCAACCCTCAGTATCTCAAAAAACAAAACAAAACAAAACAAAGCAAATTAATCCTATGTGTAGGGAAATGAATAAATGTTTTCAAAAATATTTTTTGTGGTACTTGGAGGTTGAACCCAGGGCCTCACACATTCTTTGCAAGTGCTTGACCACTGGGCTGCACCCCCAGACCATTTTTACTTTTTATCTTGAGACAGGGTCTTGCTAAATTATGCAGGCTGCCTCAGGCCTCCATGGATGATCCTCTTGCCTCTGTCACTTGAGTTGCTGGGATTATAGGCTTGTGCCACCGTGCCTGGCAATTTTTTGAAATTTTAAGTAGTTAATTATACCAACAAACCAAGTCAGTATAGAACGGAAAAAAACAAAACAAAATATTAAAGGGTGTGCCCAAACCCAATTTTGCCTGGGTTTGGGTTCAGGTATGAGTTCAGAAAAACTTTTTAAAATGTTTGAACTGGAACGAGTTCAGTGTTCAGGTTCGTGTTCAGATTCATGTTCAGGTTTGGTTTGAAGCCCTGCTATCTACACATAAGGTTGAAACCTGAACCTGAATAGAACCTGAACCCTTGAAATTCTAACGTATCTTCTCCACACCTGAGCTGGATCCTGATTTTTTGTGAGTTTGAAGCCCTGAGAAAGAGTTAATGTTTCTATGGGTGTTGGAAAACTCTCAATGGAAGAGAAATTATTTAGCTGTTGAGAATTGAACTTTAGTTCCAACAAGACTGCTGTTTGGTAAGATTAGAATTTAATGACACAGCAATGTGACAGAAATGAGAAATTAGAAGGGTGTTAGAAATTTTGACAATTCTGAACTAATTATATATTCACTCTGTTTTGTGTTAGGATCCCAAGACCTCTATGAAGGCAGTCTGTATAACTTAGCAAGAGGTTTTTTGTTTTTTGTGTTTTTTTGACATGAAAAGTGATATAAATCATCCCTCATGTGTCTGTCAATTTGTCATACTGTGAGGGCTTGCGTGTTACTGTGAGGCTGAAAGCTATGCCAACATAGCTTTGTATTTCAGATACAAGTAGGGCTACCCATGCGGACGGGTTTCAGTTGAGCTTCTAGACTAAGACAGATTAGGGAGAAGGATTTGGCAGACCACTTTCAAAATTATTAGCCACTGAAAACCCTGTGAATGGCAGAGAAGCACTGTCAAATATAGTGCCAGAAAATGAGCTCCCCAGGCTGGAAGACATTCAAGAAATGACTGGAGAAGAGTTGCCTCCTCAAAGTAGAGTTGACCTTTATGATGGGAATGGAGTAACGCCCTTGGCACCTCCTTTTACTGATGTGGCACAACTCAAAATGAGAAGAGACATAGCGGCTGCAACAGTGGACTCAAATACAAAAAGTTCATGTGCATGGCACAGTGTTAGGTAATGTTCTGTTCTGTTGTACATAGTGGTTACTATGAGTTGGATCTGAATCGATGGCACGTAACAACAGTAAATCATAGAAAAGTTAATATAATCTCAGTTTAGAAGGATTGTTAAAAAACTAAATTGATATGAAGTTACATAGTTTGGAACTTCATCAGTTTATAAACTAGGAACTGAAAGTCAATAATTTTTTCTTGTATTTTCTTTTTAAATAAGCTATTTGCTTATTTAAAATATTTTAGTAGACCTTTTTGGTCATAATCTTTAGACAGTGAAAACAGAAGTATACTTTTAGAAAATTATAGACATGCTGCTTACAAAGAAGCTATCAAAAGCTGTCAGAGGAAGAATGTTGTTGTTGTTGTTAGGTGCCGACGAGTCTGTTTCCAACTCATAGCAACCCTACATACAACAGGAGAAAAACTATTGTCAGTGCATCTCTGCTGTTCAAAGGGTTTTCAATGACTATTATTCAAGAGTAGTTTGCCTCATCCTTCTCCCAAACAAAGAATAGATGATTCAAAAAGTGTTCAAATGCTTACTAACTTGATTTTCAGGCGAGGGTTTATTTAGCTCAGTTAGTAGAGTGCATGCTTTGTGTGCTCTGAGGCTCTGGGTTCAATCCTCAGCAATGAAAAAGTGGGAGAAGGACCTGAAAGCCCACTTCTGAAACAATCTGGAAACAATCAGCCTTTGAAAACCCTGTGAGTAACTGAGAAACACTGACATAGTGCCTGGCATGGCACCGTGTTGGGGACTGTTTCTTTCTGTTGTACATAGGGTCCCTATGAGTTGGAATTGACTTGATGGCATCTAACAGCAACAACAACAACTTGATTTCTGGTAGTTTCTTACTTTGAACCATGTGGGTTAACTTGACAGTGTGCATATAAAGATGTCAGTCTATATATCAGTCTATATATATCTAAATATACTATATTGCCTCTTTAATCATAATTTTAAATAATGCATATGTATATTTACCTATTATTATTTTCTCTGCATTTTCACTACTTATCTCCATTAAAAAATTAAAGAAATGAACAAAACTGATGAATAAATGAAACAAACTAAGAAAAAGCAAAATAAGAGTGCGAACAAAGAGGAACCCCTTACTTTTCAAATGTTATTTTTAACTTAATCTAACAACCTCATAATTAATTTGTTGAAGATTCTGAAAAAAGGGAGATTTCAATTGATCAAAAGGAAACATAGATTTCAGTCATACCTTTCATATTTCATTTGTTTCATTATTTCCTTTCATTGTATAGTGGCACTTCATAAACCAAATATGAGGTGTGATCAAAAGATATGGTGAATGTTTAAGTTTAAAAAATTTACTACAGTAAAAGATACATTGTCATTAATGCCCCTCAACATATTCCCCTGACTTCAAACATGCTTATCCTGTTTTTCTTGCCACTTTCTGAAGCAGTTCTGGAAGATGTCTTTCATGAGTGTATTTAGTCATCCTCCATTATGACAATGCTCTCTGTCACACATCATTCTGGTATGGCAATTCTGTTAAATAAAAAACATAACTGTATGTCCTTATCCACCTTATTCACTGTATCTGGCGTCATGTGACTTCTGGCTCTTCCCCAAAGTCAAAATGACTATGAAAGGTAAAAGTTGTGAATCAATTCAAGACATAGAGGCAGCCATGACAGTGCAATTAAAGACACACACAAAAGAGGATTTCCAGAACTGCTTCAGAAAGTGGACACAACAAGGAGATAAGTGTGTTTTAAGATGGGAGAGTGTTTTGAGGGGCATTGATAGCAAGGTATTTACTGTAATAATTTATTAAAAAATTTAAGCATTCACAGTATTTGTTGATTACACCTCATAGATATGAAAGTGGACTGATTAGCACCTTTTCTTTCATAGTAATCCTAGACATTGTGCTTTATAAGTTCTGAGATTCACAATCTAGAAAACAGTGTCTTGAAGCAATGTCACATGCTGACCTAAGGAGGAATGCTTGATCGTCTATATTAATGTGAGAGAATCAATAAATATCTGTGAATGAGTAAGTTTGATTTAATTAATATTCAGAATAATGAAAATTAGTAGAAGTAGTTGAAGGTAATAATTTGGTATGTTGTTATTGTTGTGAGCCATTGAATCAGTGTCTGACTCATAGAGACCCTATGTACAACAGGTGAAACACTATTGTCAGTGCTTCTCTGCTATAGGGTTTTCAATGGTGGGTAGATTTTTGGGAGTGGGTTGCTGGGTCATTCTCCCAAGCCTACAGTACCTGGTGTTCCCAGGTGGTCCCCCATCCAAGTACTAACAAGGCCAGACCCTGCTTAGCTTCCAAGATCTGACAGCATTGGAAACCATAGTGGTATGGCTTTAGGCAATTTATTATAGTGATATTTTATTCATATTTTTTGGTTGTATAGATTTTTAAATTTGACTTTCTCTTTATTACATGGGTTGTTGTTGTTGTTAGGCGCCGTCGAGTCGATTCCGACTCATAGTGACCCGCATAGGGTTTTCAATGGCTAAGTGCTTCCGGATTGCCCTGGGAGTGGATTGGCAGGCCCTTCTCCCATTTTTGCGGTGCAGGGAATTGAACTCAGGACCTCAGAGACTGCAGCGCAGCGCTCTACCCACTGTGCTAAATCCTAGCCCTTATTACATGAGAGATAGTATTAAATGAGATCAAGCTGGTTATTACTTTCAATTAATAAAATCGTGTATTTGCTAATCACATACTTTTATAAAACAATTTGTTGGTAGTCACACAATAACACATACAATAATATTTTAGAGGAATGTAGTAAGCTTTAAGAGAGAGTGTTAGGAAATTTTCCATATCACCTTAATTTTTTCACCTAATTTACTCTGAGACCTTAAGAATAATAATTGTTATGATTATTGTTGCATTTTAAGCTTGTTTTCTATTAGTTTGTTTTTTCTGTAGTATTGAACATATACTTTTATTTAACTTTTCTTGTAAATAATTATATTTTATTGTGTCTAAGGCCACCATCAGAGAGTATGCCATTTTCTATTCTGATAGACTTTAAAATGATAGTTATTATAATGATTTAGATGTGGCATTATGCAAAAAGAAGGCTCTGTGAGTGATTGCTAATGGTTTCTTGCAGCTTTAGGATTGTGTGGTTTTCTGAATGAAGATTGGGTGCTCGCCAAACAATGCCATTAGCTATGGTGAGTTAAATTGTTCATGTAAGTTATCTTCTTATCAGTCCAAATAATCAATGTTAGCACATGTGAAACCTTAACAATATTAATACTATGCCCTTTGGCAGACATCAAAGGAATGAGTTGAAAGAAAAAGGACTCCACATTTGGAGTGTCAGTATGATCAGGAAGTGACTCTGGGTTTCAGTTTTAGTGACATACACACACATACACATGTGATACACATATGTGTATATACATATTTTTTTTTTCCTTATGAACACTCTAACCTCAATTTCCTCTAGTAACAGTTAACTTTTCAGAGAACGTTTGGAATTGCATTGATACACTCACAAAAGGCAGTTTCTCCCATAGTGGGACCATTACCACCTTATTACTTATGTGGCTTTGCAAGGGAGCAAGGTGTTGCCAAGAATGGTACAGAGGTTCTCATTGTGGCTCTGCTGACTCTGACTTCTCTCACCAGCCAGTCACTCTAAGTTACCTTGCAGACAAATACCCACTGAATCTTCCTCAAACTTTGCTCTTATTGGGACCCATATGAATGAAGGTTATTTCCTTTTGGCTCAACTAGTAAGATTATTTAACCTAATCTATTTTCCTTTTTATTTTAAGTAAGAAAATTAAGAGTGAAACTTGTGGCACAGCCAAGTAATCACTGTCCAGCTGTTGTTTCTAGGAGTGTGGAGCCCAGCATCTCTTCAGTCTGTTTCATTAGATTCATTAAGTCCATTAAATTCATCAAGCCGACGGCGCTTGGTTTTATTCCTTGATGCCTAATTCTGTGTTGTATTTTACTGTGTACACTAATTCACATCCCTGTGAAAATAGGTGACATACAGTTCTTAAACAAATAGGTCTCAGCCTTTTGCTTGAGGACTTTAAATGGTTCCCTGTTTTTTGTTGTGTCAATTCTAAATTCCTCTGTGTGGTTTACAAGGTTATCCACTCCATTTATTTAATCTTCTTTCCCACAATTTCTCAAAATGTATTCTCTGATTGGACTCATTTCCTTTACATTCTCTGTCATATCTTTCCCACTTTCGCCTTCCTTGAAGCCCATCATCTTACCACTATTGTACTTCTTTTTTCCTTTGTGGTTATTGTTGTTGTTGCTAGGTGGTGGCTCACTGCAACCAGAGGAACAGATGAAACACTCCCTGACACTTTCCCATGCCAAGCGCTATTGTCAGTACTTTTCTGCTATTAATAGGGTTTTCAAAGGCTAATTGTTTTGGGAGCGGGTTGCCAGATCCTTCTCCCATTTTTGCAGGGCTGGGGATCAAATCAAGGACCTCCAAGAGTGCAGAGCAGCATTCTACCAAATGAGTTACCCCAGCCATTCTTTTTCCCTAATTTTATTTAATTCCTGTCATTTTGTCTTTCAGGGACAAACTCACACTCTACCTTCTTTATGAAGCCTGCTCTAACTCTTCTTGGATCCCTTCCTTAATACTGAAGGTTTCAATTTCTATGCTGCAAAAATAATCCTTAAATACTTGATATATTTTGCATTGCCTTAACTATATCATAAATTTTAGGGGATTTGTGATTAGGGATTATCTTTAAATTTCTTGTTGCCAACATTATCTAATATAAGGTTGATAATTCATTCAGTAAACATTTTATGGTACAATCTGACCTCTAGTAAGTCTTCCATGTATTCCAATTTTAAAATCACAAACCCTTTGGTTAGGATGCATGGCAGAAACAAGTAGTTGCTGCTGCTCCCCATTGCCGAGTCTTCCATCCTGTTCTGATTAATGAACCATGAGCAGAGGTAACATGTCACTTCCAGCTGACAATAGGTGTGACCTGGTCTGTCTCCCTTGACACTTTTTCTCTGTGACTTTGGAGGCATGTGTTTGGATGGCAGAGTGGCAAGATAAAACAGTATTTGTTAGATTGGATTTCAGGTGGACAAGAAATAAATTTGTGTTTCCGTAAGCCATGGAAACTTTGAAGTTTGTCTCTTTTACAGATGCTAAATTTGATTATGCTCAGGAATGAGAGTTTAAAAATTATTGTAATATATACTTTATGCAATATTCAACTGTGTTTATATTAAATCATACACATATTTTATAGAATCTTCTTACTTATATTAATCCAGAACTCCTGAGTCCTATAATCTGCTTAAGAACCTCTTCAAAGAAAAGTAAAATTGTTTATATATGTAGCTAATGGAGGCACATGCTTCTTAGTTTTCTCAGTTACATTAACTGTTGGCTTTAACTGCATTTTGACATCATATTTTGGGGGAGGAGAACAAGGAGAGAGTTCTACTTCTGCAAAATCAAACATTCTTGATACTATCTCTGAATCTACTGGAAAGTTAGACTTAGTTGGAAATACTATTGCTTGCTGGTTGGTCAAGGAGATTAATCCTGGGGTTTAGGATTTTACTCAAGATTCTTCTTTTGGACTTGCAGAAAAAAGTCACTTAAAAGAACTAATTGCATTTTAGGCTGTGTTGAAGCATAAAATATACAGAAACATTTTGAATTCTAAAGGTAGCTCAACATTATATAGTTTTAATTTGTAGCATTCTGAAAAAATGTGTATGAGAAAGTCATGGAGTAAAAGTGAATTTAATAATCCATAGCTTCATTTACCTCTAGGTATATATTCTCTTATCAATAGAGCCTATTATTACTATCACAGACAAGCAAAATTTTGCTAAAGAGCATTCAAAAGTGACTACAGCAGTATATAGATAGGGAACTGCTGGAAAATCAAGTGGATTCAGAGGGTGTGGAACCAGGGTTATTATTGAGAGGTCAGATGGATAGTAGCTGAAAGCAGAGAATACCAGAAAGATCTATGTTTTATAAGGCTTTGAGTGTGTGGATCATAACAAATTATAGATAACACTGCAAAGAATGGGAATACCAGAGCACCTAATAGTACGCATGAGGAATTTGTATATGGACCAGGAGGCAGTCATTCATACAGAAAAGGGAAACACTGCTTGCTTTAAGGTCAAGAAAGGTGTGTGTCAGAGCTGTATCTTTTACCATACCTTTTCAATTTCTATGCTGAGCAAATAATCCGAGAAGGTGGACTTTATGAAGAAGAATGCAGCACATCAGGATTGGAGGAAAACTCATTAACGACCTGCATTATGCAGATGACACAACTCTGCTTGCTGAAAGTGAAGAGGATTTGAAACATTTACTGATGAAGGTCAAAGAACACAGCCTTCGGTATGGATTGTGCCTCGACATCAATAAAATAAAACTCCTTACAATGTGTATTTATATTTTTTCTATTTAAAAATGTATAAATCCCTAAATGCTTAAAACTAGAGGAATGAGCAAACATACTTTGGTGTGTTTTGATGATGGTATATTTTGTAGTCATGAAAAATATAATCTTAAAAAGAAATTAAATGTCTCTAATGGTATGGAAAATGTTTGCAAGATTAAGTTTGAAAAACAGTATAAATATTCTCAATGATTCCAGTTTAATAAAAAAAACTTTGTAGCTATGTTGAAATATCCATGGGAAGAAATACACAGAAATATTGATATCAGATGGAGTTGCAGGTGATTTAAAACTTTTAAAATATATGAAGGAATTTTTAATATTTTAAAACTTATAAAATATATGAAGGATTTTTTCAATGTAAAAGTGAGAATATAGGAGGACATATGGAAACTCTTAAACTATTTAAACAAACATCAATTGTTTTGATCAGCGGATATCACCAAATTTTGCCCCAGCCAAATTGAACTTGTTATGGCATGTTGTTGTCCTATTCATGCAGTTGCTGTTACCTTAGAACCATCAAACAACAAACCTCCTTTCATCTTCTAGATTCCCTGACTTTATTGGAGATATCCAGAGAGCTGAGGTGGCAGCCTCTATGGAAAGCTGTCCTTGACCTCTTTCAGAGCAAGTTATGTGCTCTTTTTCTTTACTCCCATTTCATCCAGCATATTCCTTTATAATGGCATTAAAATGTAATTGATTTGCCAGACTGTGGTCCCCACTGGACCGTAGCTTTGTAGTTCTTAGAGGTGTGGAATATCTTTCATCACCATGTTCTTAGTATTTCAGCACAATGATTGGTATACAAATAGAGTTAATAAATGTTTGTAGACTAAACAATGTTTGTTGTGACTTATATTAGTGTGCACATGCAGAGTGAAGTGCTCCCCTGAGGTAAAGTTTATATTATACTACTGGTTTTATTTTGTTCTAAATTTCTGGAAATTTCTGTCTGACTAGTCTGAAAGCCCTATGTATCAAAAGTATATATATTGACTCCTGCCATTCCAAGAAAACTTACAGAATTATAAGCATAATACATTAATGTACTGATTTTACATTTGGGATATGTTTTTCAATAATAAACTTGAACTTTTAGTCAATCTCAATAACTAGATTTAAACGTTCAAAAGCAGAGATGGTAATAGAAGACTTTAACAAATTTTACCACCTTTTTACGATGTTATAAATGACAAAATGGACTGGTACTAAACTTCTTAAGCCAAATCACAGTAATGTTTCACAAATTTATCTGATAAAGTTATTCATTTATTGTGTGAAAAAGACAGTTGTCATGGCAATAGTTTAAAATTAAATGAAACACAATCCTGGTAATTCTTACTAAAGCAGGTGAATCTGTTCTATTGTGATGCATTTTCTTAGTTTAATTGCAACTGCAGCAAAATGTGATGGGAATTAAAATGAACATTCGGAAGTATTTTCACTATATAAATATAAAAAATCAAATTTTGAAAAATTCTCAAATTTGGAGAGCCATTTCTATTAGCATATGCAAATAGTCATGACTAATTTTTCCATCAAATGCAGATTTTGTTCAAAATGATTTAGTGCAATGCAACTGGATTTTAGTCTGATTTTCAGAGAAAAGTTAAGTTAATAAAATGGTGGAGATGGATGTGTCTAGAGAAGAATGCAAACAGATAAGATTATTTCTGTGGACAAAATATTTTATCTTTGATTTCCTACTTAAACTATTTGGTTTGTCATAGTTTGCCATGATGATAATTAGGTGACAGAATGAATGAATGAATGAGTGTGTTTTCATAGAATGGGAGATGCTAAAAATATAAAAAGGCAATACCTGAGCTTGAGTAGTTTTATTATTGTGCATCCAGACAGTTTTGAAATCTGTAGAATTCCTGCTAGGAAACAGCTTTTCCTTACTGAATAGAGCATTAAAACATCCATTTACAACACAGAATGCTTTGAAAGTGTAAATATATATGAATTTGTAGATTTTTTTTCTCTTCAACTATGGATGCTTGAATTTCATTGATACAGTTTGGAAAGAGTGAAAAAGATTTCTTAATACCAAGTATTTTTTTTAAGGCTGTTATGTTCAAACAGCATTTGTCAAAAATCATTGCCTATGCATTTCTGTGTAAGGAAAATAAAATAAGGTTGTCTTTCAAACTTTAAGGTATTTCATATTGTTCACTTGAAGTTCAATGATTTTATGGCTGTATTTTTTAGAAATATATTCACCATCTTGTAGTAGTTATCATCTTTGTATGTGAGAACCAAAATCTCAAAGCAAATCAGGTTATTTTTTGTGTGTAAAACATATCCATATTTCAACTGCTGTGTAAAACACAAATACACATTATATATTTTGCATAATCCCTATTCTTTAACAAATATTGCAGTAATATGCCAATTGCTGATGTCCAAAAAATTAAGATGTGGATGAAAATAGATTTCTAAGTGAAAAATGTTGCCTGTAATGCCATTTATATTTTAATTCCAAGATATTTCAAATATCAATAAGAAAAAATTTAGATACTGTACTCATAATTGAAGAAGATATTTGATGTTGTGTAAAGTCAGTGTGCGACTCAGCGACCCTAGGTACAACAGATGAAACACCATTGTCATCCTTCTCTCTATTCATAGGGTTTTCATTGGCTGATTGACTTTTGGGAGTGGGTTACTGGGTCCTTCTCCCAACCCTACAGCACCTGGTGTTCCCAGGAGGTTTCACATCCAAGTACTAACCAGGCCCCACTCTACTTAACTTCCAAGATCTCAGGGGATCAGAAGTCACAGTGGTAAGCCTGCAGGCTTAAAGAAGATATTTAGGGACTTTTAAATAACTGTTCAGAAGTCTCCACAAATTCATATGTAATCTTATTCATGTGACACAAAATGTCTGAATAAAAAGATTGAATCCTTAATAGGTATGACTTCTGTGATATGTGACATGCAATGGGAAAATATGTAGTAACATCCAGGTAATTGACTCAATTTCTTTGTCTGGTATGTAATAAATATAGACAAGGTAGATGATGTCATTTTTGGATTGATTATCTTCCAGTATTCTCCAAATGAGAAAGATGCAATACTCAAGTCCTAAATGTTGCTTCTGAGTCTGAGGGTTTCAGTTACACAGTAATAATGATTTTCATGTATAGTACAGTATTTAAAAATAAATTTCAGAGTGTTGATTTTTGCAATCACAAATAAGTACAATTTAAATAGTAATTAAAGTGGAAAGTTAACAAAGGCTCTGCATTGATGCCTCATTTGCAAATATAGTTGTAGATCTCTGGATGTAATCTGCCTCCATATTTGTATTTAAACCTTATTTGAAAATTGTTTCACAGATATTCCTGTCCTTATGAAGTGAATTATTTAAAAAAGGGTAAAATGCAATGTCTTATATTTTTTAAAAAAATAAACAAATTATTTGCAATATATTAGCTTATCAACAGCAGCAGAATAATACTTTTTTCTGAGAACAGCACTTTGTTATCATCTTCTCCAATATGTGTAATGTATTTAGTTCTGCTTTCTTTTCTCTCTTCCTTTCTTCCTCCTTCCTTCCTTCCTTCCTCCCTTTCCTTCCCTTCCCTTCTCCTTCCTTCCTTCCTTCCTTCCTTCCTTCCTTCCTTCCTTTCCTTCTCTCTCCTTTCTTTCTTTCTCTTTTTTTATGTTACTGGAGTGTTGGTCCCAGGGGCCTCACACATGCCTTGCAATCAGTCTATTACTGAGCCACACACTGAACCCATTTTTTATTTTTTATTTTAAGACAGACTCTGGCTAAATCATTCATGCTGCCCCTGGCCTCAAACTTGGGATCCTCCTGCCTTCACCTCGCAAGTCACTGGGACTATAGTCATGCACCACTGTGCCTGGCTCTGGTTCCACTTTCTATCTCTATTCTTGGTGTTAGAGAATTTTGAGATGAAATATTAACATCACCCGGTTTGGATAGTAAAACATGTTAACTTTATCTTTAATAACTAGATAAATTACTACTTTTAGCAAAGTATGCAACCACACTCTTTAGTAGGTCCACTTATTAGACATACTCACTTTGAGATCTTTGAGTTATATCATACAGTATAAATTTAATAAGTTCCAACATTTCTTTTGTACGGAAAATTTATCAATATTTTATGAAGAACATAACCTATCATTTTTCTAAGATTTCCAATGATTTTTTCTTCTGGCTTAAGTTTTATTTCCTAAAATAACACAAACTAACTCATGCATTTTAGACCTTTGCTCTGGAGACAGTATTGCATATGACTTTTACTATAGTATATACTTTATACTAGCATGATATATTGCATTTATGGAAAATGTACTCAAATTGATATATTTTTGGAAACTTTCTCACAAAGCTGTATTAATATAAGAAAAATATGAATTTCATGATTATTGTGACATATATAATTATTCAAAATTCCTTTTTACAGTGTGTTTTATATTATATTTGGTTAAATTTAGATATGGAAGAAATACATACCAGTGACTCTTTAGAAAATGTAGTAAGTTGGATGCCTATAGTATGCTTTACTTTAATGTGAGCACAGAAAACCATAGAGGTTATTAATTTTTTCCCTTTGGAGATAAAGCAGTTGGATAATGGATAACAAACCACCTGTCTTCTGCTTGGAGAATGTACTCTTGTTGCTTTGTGTTCAAAGATGCCCCCCTGGTACTCATTGCCATGTTCTATGTTGTAAGTTAATAAAGTTACAATCTAATGGTCTTTTTGACTAAAGTACACTTCTGAGGTTCTTTTGCCCAAAGGGTCCACACTATTAGTAAAGTCATTCCCAGTGCTCCTTTGATATTTTGCTTTTCTGTCCTTTCTTGTGAGTAAGTTAAAAGGAACAGTAATATTAACTATTCACTTCCAATGATGGTTCCAATGCATCCCAATTGCCAGCTACAATTAATACCTGGAAGCCTGTAATTTCTTCTGTCATGATTATTAAGTTTGTAAAAGCAAAAGCAAAGCAAAACAAAATGGAAATCCCATCTTATTAATGCAGAAGTATGTTTACAATTTATTTTACCTTTTCCTTGATATATTTTTTTCAGGAGAATGAACATTTATTCCCAAGGAAAAATATCCATATTTCAGTTGCAATCGGTTAAATAATTTACTGAATTTGTACATTTGTTTTCCTTCTTTTATCTAAACTTTTTAATGCCTAACAGTTTATGTAGTCATAAATAGTTCACTAGATTTATCTTTTCCACTTTTGATCAGATTCTTAGTTGCTCATGGCATCTAATTTTAATCAAAATTGTTATTGAAACTATGTTAAGGAATGACAAAATACATTTTGGTGTATAATTTTATACTTTTTTCTTATGCTCCTTCTTAGAAGACACTGAAGAGAATCTGAACATCTTATAATAACTTATTAACTAATAAATATATCTAGCTCTTTAAAAATGTTTTCCTTTTTTCCCTTCAAGGACACATCTGTAAATGACAAATGGCATTCATATTTTATTAAATGACTATTTTAAAATTAGCTTTCTTTCCCTTTAGGATATAACTATTATTTTTTCACTTTGCTTTGATAATTCATTTTGTGTTTATATTCCATGTACTTTTTTTCTCTAGGATATTAACTATCTTCATGTTGAATGTAGGACTCAACTAAGGAGTACTTATTAATTGTGTACTAAATGTTCAGTGCTGGAAAGTCACTTGGTAATAACCCATGAAAGTTCCTCTTGTTCTCTTTTCAGCTGTTATCTGTCTTGCTGTTATCTGTTAGCTGTTATCTGTCTTGCCCCTACCAGTACAGATCCACTATATTTTTCCTACTTAGCTTACATTGCTTGTCCCAATTTCTTCCTTCCAATATAAGATCTCTTTTCTATGAATGTTGCAGATCAGTAAAGGCTCCTTCTGACATGTTCTCTCTCTATTTTCCTCTTGCTGGGTGCTCAGTTGCTTGCATTTCCATTGTTGTTGTTGTTGTTAGGTGCTGTTGAGTCCGACTCATAGTGACCCGATGTACAGCAGATCAAAACACTTTCTGATTCTGTGCCAGGCACACAATCTTATTTATGTTTAAGCCCATTGTTATAGATACTTTGTCAATCCATCTGGTGGAGGGTTTTCCTTTTTTTTTTTGCTGTCCTGCCACTCTCCCAAACATCACGTCTTTCTCCAGGGATTGGTTTTTCTTGACTACATGTCCAAAATATGTGAGACACAGTCTAGCCATCCTTGCTTCCAAGGAGAACTCTGGTGAGATCTTTTGCCACAGCTTTTCCCAAAGCAATGCATCTTTTGATTTCTTGACTGCTGCTTCCATAGGTGTTGATTATAGAGCCAAGCACAGCAAAATCATGGACAAGCTCAATCTTTTCTCCATTTATTGTGAAGTTGCATACTGAGCCAGTTGTAAGGATTTTTGTTTTGTTGATTTTCAGTCACATTCCATACTAAAGGCTATGATCTTTGATCTTCAATAAATGTTTTATTATTATTATTATTATTATTATTATTGTGTAAATTATTATTGTGTAGATTAAAAAATGTGTGTAAATTTAGTGTGTTTTGAGGATTTGCTCCCAAAGATCACATGTTGATGTTCATCTAAACTTTCTGCCCTTTAAATTTTAATGGCCACATTGTCAAACTGCTGGCCTATATTAAAAATTCCAACTATGCCTGGAGCATCTTTTATTATTCCTTAATCAATGTTCATTGCTCTGATTTGACATTCTTTTTCATTCTTCCAGGAATAAGGGCTTCCTCTAAAATATTTTACTTTCTAAACTTGATTGTAAAACAACAACAACAAGAAGAAAAAGAAAAGAAAAAAACAAAAAGCAAAAAACAAAAATAAGATTAGGTTTGCTTTTGGGTCTTTATACCACCAAAATGTTTCCCATATTCATATTTCATTTGCTACTGATTGTCTTCCATTTTGTGAATTGTACATGTCAAAGTTTTATAAGTGAAATCACATTTTTCATAAGAAATTGATTAATGTTTGCCAGTGAACACTTCTTGAAATGGAAAAAGAATAACTTCCTTACTTCCATTTCCTTTATTTCCATATTTCTTTACAGTAAACATTTAGGTGTACACTCATTGTAATGAGACAGTTAACTGAAAGCACTCAATATCCTGAATTGTCATATAGGAAAGTTTTCCCCATAAAAGCTTACCAATTATTTTAGCTCCTTGATCTCTTTTGCTTGTGAGCTTCACAGCTTTTGCAGTTTATATAATACACATTTGTCCTAATTTCATGTTGTCTTAAATCTTTTTACGTGTTAGATTTGTCTCCTGAGGTAAATGGTAAGGGGAGAAGTTATGTTATATATTTGTACATTCCTTATATTTCTGTAGTTTTACAAGTTAATTTGTTAATTAAAAGATTGAACTTGTTAGTGACTAAAGAGATTGTCTCTGTTAGGCAAAGAATATTCATGTGAGTGATTGACTTTTAACAATAAAGGCATATTAATTTAACCCTCAGTTTTTATAGAAAAGGAAAATAATGCATAGAAATTAAGTGAACAAAGCTGGGCATGGTGGTGGATGTCAGAAATCTCAGCACTTACAAGGCTGAGGCAGGAGGATCAGCATGAGTTTGTGGTTAGCCTGGGGTACATAGTGAGTTCTAGGCCATTGTAGGCTGTATAGTGAGACCCTATCTTAAAAAATCAAAATGAAACAAAATAATAAATGATAAAAAAGAAGAAATTAAATGAATATTGAAAGATCTTATAATGAAAGTATTCTGTTAGCCTTTATGAAATTTTCCCTATTTTCCACAGTGTGTACTTTTTATTCAATGGTCATCTATTAAAGTCTTTATTGGTAGATCAGTAAAAATAATATTTCTTTTTTTATTTTGGATGAGTATTTATAAACATATATTTAAACATACAATTTGAGGATATTTATAACACTGAGCTGCAACCTCAGCTCCTTTATTTTTTGAGTCAGGGTCTTGCTAAATTGTGCAGGCTGCCTCTGGCCTCAAACCTGTGATCCTCCTGCCTTGATCTACTGAGTTGCTGGGATTATAGGCGTGTGCCACGGCACCTGGCTACTTTTTTCTTTGGTGGTACTGTGGAATGAACTCAGTGCCTTGGGTATGTAGGCAAACATTGTACCACTGAGTTAGATTATATTTATATTCCCTGTACTCTGGGGTTATTTAAAATATGAAACCTAAACAGCCCTTGCGGGTATTTAAAACATGAAACCTAAACAACTGATTCACCTTTCCCCTACACGAAAAAATGTTTTAATTAATTACTATAGTGATGGTAATGATGTATGATTCATCATTCAAATTCTATCTAACATTCTAATCTTATCACAGAGTAAAACTTAAAGTATATGTAAAGGTAGTTACATATTTTATAACTTTCACATCAGAAACAACTTGCTAGTATAACCAACATTTTTTTATTTTAAAAGAAAATGTGTGAGCTATTAATGAACAGTGAAGTTACATTCTAATGAAAAGCTAAAGAGTGAAATTTAAAATTTGAAGTACATTTTATGTCCTTTTTATGGAAACACACACATACCAGCATGCCATATAGCTATCTTCAAAGTACAAGTCTAATTAATATATATATATACTTGTAAGTGACAAAGTTTCTCTTCTTGACTAAACTCTAGTAAGACCTCTTTTAGCTCTCTTCTCAAGGAGGCCCTATCTTTTGGGCTTCTGTGTTTACTTTTATGTTGTGAAGTTTTAGCAAGAATCCTGCTGAGTCAGATTAGTGACCCCACTACCCCACCTTAGTTTGACCATTCTCTGTATTTTATTGTTACCAAAGATTCACACAGAGAAGCAGGTCGCTTGAGCATGAGCCTCGAATCTGGCAGCAAAACCCTGGCCCTTGTGTCCGGCATATAAATGAATTTATACCCGAGACAGAAGTTATAGTAGAGAGTATAGGAAAGTTTTATTAAAGATAGTATGCCTTTAAGAAATGATTACAGGGCAATCTTAGGGACCTGGAGAAGCTAGGTAAACCTGGAAAGGAAATTTGAAAAACCTGCATTCCTTGGGTGACACCACATAAGGAGGTTTCTGTTCCCCAGGTGAAGGTAAAGAAGCCAGAGAACAGAATTAAGCAGACTTTTAGAGCAAAAAAGTACCTTAGATAGAGAAAATGGCAAGCCTGAGAGAAGAGAGAGGCATGCATGTGGTCACTAGAGAAAGAAGAGAAGAGCAAAGGGCAAGTGTAAAGTGTGATTCATAAGAAAGGAGAGAACCCGGGGTAATTATTAATCTTCAGGAGAATTTATTAATTTCCAGCAATGACGCAGCCCAAGAAATCTCTGGAGAATTTAGCAAAAGGATAATGGCATGTTGGGTCCTTTAAGCGGTTCAGTAGAGGGCAGTTCCTCTGCAAAGGCACAAAAAATTAGCCAAGCAGATTACAAAAGCAGAACAGCATTGATTTTACACAGGAGGGGGGTCCATGCCAATGACTGGTCTTGCAGGTATGAGAACAAAAGGGAGGCTTTTACAGGTGGCATGGAGATGAAGGGACAGAGACTTAATGGTTACAGACTTGTGAAATTATCCAAAAGAATACTCTTGAGATTTTTAACTTACAGAAAATAGCAGCTTATAGAAAACATGAATTTCTGAGTCGTTAACAATCATCACTTCTCCCAAGAGGAGATGTATGAACTCACGAGGCACAAGAATCAGTATCATAATCAGGCCATTACAGAAAACAAATTCTACAAGTTGCTTATAAAATTAGAGTCCATCAGCTAGTCAACTAGAGGGAAAAGGAGACATTTAAGAGGGGCTTTTCAGGCCCACTTCAAGTGGAGAGGAAAGAAAGAGAAGGAAAAAGAATGGGCACTTGTTTCTCCTAGTTTTATTCAAACTAGGGCACATCCAGTGTGACATTAGCCCTTGGCACCCAGAGATGGGTGCCCAGTGTGATGTGGGCCTAGGTTTTTTGTTTTGTAAATGGCTCAATGGCTTGGATATGGTGTGGGGTCCGTTTGAAAATGTCCTTCCAATGTTCTCAGAGATGCTCATGGTTTCTTCATCATGATCAGAAAGAAGGAACAATTTTCAATCCCCTTTTCCTCCATTCTGCCTGCTAATGCCTAAACTAATCTCTCTGTCATCACTCTGGCCTATTTTCAATAAAATTACTCTTTGGTCTTTTGAACAAAAAATTACTCTACTGTTACTAGAATCTGAGCTCCATAGCCTGCTGCTTTAGTTTCTCTTCATTCAAAAAGAAAATCAGGTAAAAGAGATGGGTGAATGGAAATGGATTTTTTTTTTTTTGTAGTTTTTACCAAAACTGGGGAGAGGAAAAATTCTTAGTTTCTTTCTGCCTTTCCTGTAGCAGTGTTACATTTTATGGAATGATGAAACAAAAGCCAAAACAAAAGACAAGAAATATGTGTTATGTGCAGATTTGGCTGTGAGGTAAATTATCAGATCTGTGAGGTGTCTTTATGGAGGGAGGCACCCTCCTGGGCCGAGGCCTTTTTCATTCTCAGCATGGAACCTCCTGAAGAAATCCTAATTCCTCAGAGCCACTTTTACATTGTTATATCACCTCTTAAAAATTTTCTTCCCTCTTTCTTATTGTACTTGAATGTGATCCCAGTCTCTCTCCCCTACTTCAAACTCCTGCTGTGGGTAGTCCCTTTTGAGTAAATTCTTCCTCACCATCTTTAACAAATGCAATGAATAATTTTTTCTTTATTAAAAATATATCCCAACAACTCATTTTTCATAAATTCCTTCTCAAATGTTTACATTCTGCTTTCTGATTAGTAATTAAGCCATAAAATATAACTATGCAATATTTGTAATTAATTAATAAAATATAACTGCATGTAATATTTGCACACTTATATAGTTTTTAATCAATAGGCCTAATATCTAGTAACCTCTTCAGAATAATATTTCATATATATGTATATATATATACACACACATACACATACATATATACACATATACATATATATATACACACACATATGTATATATATATATTTTTCCTAGTCCATTGGATATAAAATGCAGTATCATTATACAGGTTATTGTGCTTAATAATAATATAAACCAGTACTTTTGTTGTATTAAACATACACACATATGTACAAGAGAGAAGAATACATTTTTCTACCTCAAATAGATATTTAAGTCCTAAGAATCAGGCTATCCATAGGAAAAAATAAGGAGAGAGGGTGGAGTACTCTTTGAATGAGGTGAAGCCCTTTGCCTGGCTCACTGTTTATCCTCTTTTATACCACCTTTCCAGTGAATTCAATATCAAGCTTTAACGCTGCAGTCAGAACTAAAGAAGTGATCTTTTGTTCATTAACTATACACCCCTTGATGTTCAGCTCTCATTTACACAATGTCAATATGCTTCTTGCAGCTCTTTTTGCTCTTTCAAACAAACTATGACCTTTAATTGAAAGGAGAAAATTAGTTGTGATATTGTGGCATGAGATATCTTGTGGGATTTGAATTTACCAGCATAGATAGTAGCTAGGAGTTTGGTGCTGAGAGAACTATAGGTACAAAAAGAAAATAAAGTAGAAAAACCCAGAAGAAAAGTGATGTGAAATGTGTTTATAATAAACTGATTTCTATGAAATCTACATAGAGACAAAGGCTTGAATATAGTACTCATTGTCTTCTATTTCAATTTTTTATCGTTGAGAACTGACAGTAAGCTGCTGTGTATAATGATGAGTAGCTTTCCCCTTTCCTTTTCTTTCTGAAATCATGCTGTTAGTGACTAGTCTGTCATAATAATAATGTTACTGTGTCCTCAGCACTTGTCCTCCTACAAGTTTAAAGCACACAAAATATCCTGACTCACTCACTGGTTTTATTTTTCCAAAACTGTATACTCCCATTGCACAGCCTCTGGGCTCAATAAAATGATGTTTTAAAATTATGTTAGGAATATTGAAAAAAATGACACCTTGGTTTTTGCAAATGTAAATACTAAATGGGACTCATACATAGAGGAGATGACACAGACAGTGATAACATAAAGATGAAAAGGCAACAGAGTCCTTGCATGTGTCTACCTCTCACCTTCCCTCTTATCCTTTGTAGGGAGAAAGAAGGCAGCCTTCCTTTTTCTATCATCTGCTGTCAAAATACCCTGATTGACTTGCCTTGCAAAATTACCCCTAGAATGACAGAATTTGTACCAAGTGCAGGCAGATGACAAAACTGAAGATCAAGTAATATGCAATTGTGAAATGATTTTGAGCTGCTTTTCAAAACACTAAAGGCTGTTGGGCATTGGTCCCAAAAAGTTTTCATGTGCAGAAAACACGTGAAATGCATCAAACACATTTTCAATAATAATGACAAACCATACTTTTTCTTTAATGCCTTCCCCAATTTTTTCAGCCAGGATATGTGGTATAGGGACTCCTCTTATCAATAGAAAACTTTCCCCAATATCTGACAATCTGAAGGATCTTGAGGGATTAAAGTTATTGAGTATTTGAAATAAAAGCCATCTGAAAATTCTGAAATATATAATCTCTGTATATTCTTTTTATCTATTACAACATAACAAACACTAAAAACTTAGTGATAAAATGTCAGCCATTCCATTATGGTTAGACTTTCTGTGGACCAGAACTAAAGACACATCCCAAGAATGACTGTCTCTGCTTCATTTCTGGGGCCTCACCTGGTAAGGCCAGTGAGACTTTGGATATAAATGGTAAAAATAGTTGTCATCTGAAAGATTTTGAATGGCTGGAAGTAACTCATACTTCTTAGTTATTTGGAAGTTTCTTTATCTACAAGTCAGATTCTTGGACTGGGATAACTGGAAGCCTAAGCTTGGACTCTCAGGCAGAGTACTTACAAGTTCTATCTTCATAAATCCTGAGGTTCTCATAACATGGCTTCTGGCTCCAAGAGGCTGTCTTCTATGAGGGAGTATCTAGAGAGCAAACATTCCAAAAGACCCAGCTAAGCTCTATGCATGTAAGGATAATGACTTAGAAGCTCCCTAAGATCATTTCTTTTGTAATCTATAGATCAAAGCAGTCACCAGCCTGCCCAGATACAGAGCAGGAGAACAAAAACCTGAGACAATCAAATAACTTGGTACCATCTTTAGGCCTACCCCATTATATCCATGGTAATTGCTCTGTACTTTTAACATAGCCTCACTGTTACTCTGTAACATGCAATTTTTTTTTCTCAAATGACTATGAACTTATTTAGGCCAAAAGTTATTTTTAATTAAAAAAAAACTAAGAATGGTGTCAATATAAATGGTCTAGAAAATGCATGCAATTGTTCTGACAAGATAATAACAAAGTTCACTATAGGAAAAGTTTCTATCTTAAACAGAACTGGAACCCAAGGACATATAGAAAAATATTACCTAGTAAATGATAGAGAAGACTCAGATGGGCGGGTGTTGGGGGGAAGCATAGGGGAGGGTAAGGGGGAACCTATATGAACAATGTACATCAAAATGCGTATATGGAAATGCCACAATGAAAAGCATGTCAGAATGAATCACATCAAGGTGTACATTAAAAATGGCCAATAAAAAAATAAAAAAACCCAAACAAACAAACAAAATATTCTAAGAAAATATCTGCTAGACTTGTCAAAAGTGTTGAATGAACTTTACAAAGACACCTAGAGAAAATTAGAGAGCTAATAATTGAAACAATCTGAATTGTGTGGTTTATCTCATATTTAAATGTAGTCAATTATATGTGAATAACTTGACAGGTATTAGTCTAGTAAAATGTCATCCTTAAATCAAGTAACTTATAGAATTCATATTTTTTCTTGCGTTGTATTATTTCAAGAGTATTCTAGAGATGAGTAAATGAGAAGGAGACAGTCCCACCTGTTTCTAAGAAAGCTTCATTAAATAAATGCCTGATAGGTCTAGGAATATTTGCCATCTTGTCCTCCAGGTGTGGGCTGGGGTTTAGCTCAGTTGGTAGAGTGCTGCCCTGTGCTCTCTGAGGACAGTTCATTCCTCAACACTGTAAAAAAAGGGGGAAGAACATGACAATCCACTCCTGAAGGAATCCTGAAACAATTAGCCATTGAAAACCCTATGAGCGTTGCTGTAAATTGAACCTGACTCCATGGCACCTAACAACAACAATAACCTCCAGGTGTGGATTGAGATGTGAATTTTGTTGTTAAGACAATGGTTCATTAGCGAAAGGTTATTATGATTCAGGAACATTGCACCTACTTTGCTATTTATATTCAAAGTCTTACTGCCTTGTTGCCCTTGCTTGCATAGGACAACACACTCTTCAGGGCTCTGGTATTTATCCTTCTTTTGCTTGGGATGTTTATTCCTTTATATATGCATAGCTTATCTAACACTTTTTAGAGAGTTCTACTTAAATGTCAATTCACTACCATTTCCTAGATACACTGTGCAATCCTTATTCCTATCAGTCACATTACCATTTTGTCGGTAGTATTTATCTCATATAAAATGGTATTGTTTCTTATTTATTTAAGTCTAATTTCTTTACTTCCATAAAAATTACATGAAGTTAGGGGTTTTCAGCTATATTTTCTACTACGATTTTAATTCTTGGAATGGTGCCTGGTTCATAGTAAGCAATTAATATATACTCATTATATGAAAGAATGAATGCAAAAAATACAAAGACAGCTTCACATATGCAAGAGCTTAGAAGGTAATTAAATATTGATATGCTTAAGGATTTCATATTATATAATTTTAAACATCACATCTAAGGAGCTTAATAAATATTTATTCTCATATCTTTAGCTGGAGCACTTCAATGAACTTAAGATATTGTAGAAGACTTGTGATAGCATATTCTAAAATGGTATTTTAAGCCATTGTCATAATTTGAATATAAAATGTCCCCCAAAAGACATGTGCTTTAACATTAGGTCCTCAATTGGTGATAGTATTTGGGGAGGCCTATGGACCTTTGGGGCTGGGATTTAGCTCAGTTGGTAAAGGTCTGCGCTGCAGTCTCTGAGGTCCCGAGTTCAATTCCCAGCACTGTAAAAATGGGAGAAGGACCTGGCAATCCACTCCCAAAGGCAATCCGGAGAAACAGTCTGCCATTGAAAACCCTATGAGGGTTGCTATGAGTTAGATGTCGACTCGACGGCAGCTAACAACAACAACAACATGGACCTTTGGGAGATGGGACTCAGCCTGTGGGAGTAGTAACAGGAGGTGGGCCTTTGGAAGTATTTACCTGGATCTGGGGTTCTGTTTGCTTTCTGCTTTCTGCCTTGTGATGTCCTGAAGGTCATGTACTATAGGCCCTGCTTCTGCTGATACCATGCCTGTCCTTTTGCCATTATGGACTGATCTTACTGTGAGCTCCCAAACAACCTTTTCTTCTATAAATTTTTTGTGTTATTTTTTCTGCTATAGCAATGACAGCTGACTAATGCAAAAAATTTGTACCAGACAAGTGCGGTTGTTGCTGTGCAGAAATCTTACCATGTGGTTCTCAGGCTTTTGGAACTTGTTTGTGAGAGGAGGAGTCTGGAAGTGTTTGGAGATGCAGGCAAGAGAAGCCCTGGGTACCTTGTGGGGCAGTAATGGTGAGAATATGGAAGATCAGAACTCCACTGCCAATAGAAATGCAGATGAAACTCATGGGTTTTTAGAGGAAAGTGAGTACTATATTGGACATTGGGCTAGAGACAATTAATGTTATAATCTAGGAAAGAGGTTATCTGTATTTTGTCCATGCCCTAAAGATTTGAGTGAGGGTGAATTTAAAAGTCATGAAAGAATTAACTTGGCAGAAGAAATAGCATGAGGGTGGTGGGATATTGGGGTTGTTTATTGGTTATTTCTTGCTGTGTTCAGCCAGATGTATAATGAGAAAATAGAGCAAAGATCACAGTAAAATGACCTGAAAAATGTGCAGTTTAAAGAGACAAAAATCCAAGGTGGTGAAGGTTTTTTTAAAGTTACTGCAAACCTGAATTCTAGCTGTTTGGGAAAGGAGGCCATGATTGTTAAAGAGATAAGAGTCATTAAAGAGAGCAATAAAGATAGCCAGGAAGCAGAGAAGGGGTTGACTAGACCTGTTCCATCTAAAGCACCAAGAAATGAAACAAAAAATCCTTTTGGAGAGTGTCTGAAAGGAGAATGCCTCTACTACACTGTGCTGGATAGGAGCTGCCCAAGGAAATGGACATTGCTGTAGCTGCCATTGAAAAGGATAAAACTACATCTCCAGCTGGCAGCAATGTGGTGCTGGTTTTACAGGCATGCAGAATACAAGAGTTAAGGGGTTATGGAGGCTGCCGCCAAGGTTCCAGAAGATAGACTATTAGACCAGGCAGTGTTTACAAAGTTGGATACCCTCCAGATATCCTCTGAAGGGATGGTGGGTGAAGGATTGTGGGTGGAGCCTAAATAACAATGGGGACCCCAGAATGTTGGGGATCCTAGTACCATGAAATGTCTACAAAGGGAAACTGCTGGCAAATAGTAGAGCCAACCCAAGAGGGTCATTTGTGCTGCAAATGAAAGGGCCACAGGCGCAGAGCTGTGCAGGCCTGTTCAAGCTCAGCTGATGGCAGATGATGTGTTGTATGTCATATGCCAGACTTGAACTGGCAGGTTTTATTTGTTCAGTGTGATATTGGTCTTTCTCCAGACTGATCTTTCCTTTCTGTGTCCCCATTCCTTCCTTTTGGAATGTGAATACTTACTCTGTGCCATTGTATGTTGGAAGTATGTAACCTGTTTTTTTGTTTTTCAGGGGCCCACAGCCAACTTTGCCTAGAATCTCAGTGGAGACTTTGGACTTGGACTTTTGAACCCAATTACTGACAATAGTACTGGGCATGACACATTGTTAAAGAGTGTTTCTCTCTGTTGTACATAGGGTCACTATGAGTTAGACTTGAGTTGGTGGCACCAAACAACAGTAATGCGTTTTGCATTGAGATGGCCATGGACCTTCGGAGGCTAGAGGTGGGGTGCCATCGTTTAAATGTAAAATGTCCCCCAGAGGTCATATGCTTTAACGTTTATACCCCATCTTATCACTCTGTTTGTGGAGGTCATGGGAGAACTTCGGGAGATGGGACTCAGCTTTGTGGAAGTAGTCACTGGTGGTAGGCTGTCGGAGATTTTTTATTTGGACCCATGGGACTGGTCACTCTCTGACTCTTACTCTGTGATGCCATGAGGTCATTTGCCACAAGCCTTGTCTCCCTTGCTTCCACATCTGTACTGATGCTTCCAACAACCCTTTTCTTTCATCAGTTTGTTTGAATCAGTTTTTCTACTACAGTGACAACAGCTGATTAATACAACCATCCATAAATCACTTGCAAAAGAGATGTCCTGAAATGCTTTTTGAACCATGAGACTATTATCCACTTTCTTGCATATACAATAAGTCTAATAATTCATTAGAGATATTTTAAAATAGAAATTTTCTTGGACAAGTACTTTTAGGCAAGTTGAGTGGTTTTTTTTTGCTTTAAGTTAAATGAGGAGAGCTTTTGGAAAAGCACTTAGGACTTTTGACATACATGCTTTGTGATTCTGTAAAATTAAGTGTTGGTAACTGGCTCAGCTGAAAAAAAACATTTAAAACATTTAAGTGAAAAGGTAAAAAACCTTCATAATGGCTGACAGAGCAAGAAGAAAGACAGCTAATGCAGGAGATGGTGCACATTCACGGAGAATGCATATTTCAAGTGGACCAGAAGTAGAACATTTAGAAAGCAGCTGGACTTTAGCATGCTTACTTTGGAAAGCCTCCCATCTAAAGCACCCACCTAAGAAGTTGTACTACCATAAGAGTCAATGTGAGGCAGACTGCTGGAAAAGAGGGATGAACAGGTGTGTTAATGTTCTTGAGAAAGCACTGTGTCTCTGACAGGATCTTGACATAGATCACAGAGGTAGTACGGGAGAGGAAATAAAAATTTGGAGATCTGTTACCAAAGATTTGAGACTGGAGAGGAAAGGATGAGAAAAGTTTTAAATTGAATGAGAGATTGCTGCTTAGATGTTAGCCTGGAAAACAGTCTTACATCCCTAAAAAAATGAAAGTTTTGTTAAAATTTGGCAGTGACAAGAAAATCATGTCAGACTTACCTAATACTTTACCTCAGAGTGAATAAGAACAATTCAACACTGGATTGAGCAGTGATGAGAAAAAAAAAGTTATTCTCTGTTTTTAATCTAACATCTCAGTTTCAGGCAATTTAAGTATTATGCACTTTAGAAAATGCTAATAGTAAGTAAAACATCTATAGTGTAGTTCTGAGCAAAAATCCGTAATATTGTGCAGTTTATAAAGAATATAAACTCAAACTGTTTGCATTATAAATCTGTAGTAAAGAGACCCACACGTATAAATATGTATAAAAAATGGATATTATTACATCTACCTGAATGATAACACAAATTGTTGTTCCCTGGGATCAATGCACACTTTCATTTCCTCTGGCACTGGAGGATGTCCACACTCTTTACTTGTTCTCTTATACAAGATACTTAATTTTGAGTCCCTTAAAAGTCACTACTGGACAATTTGACTACATTTCCTGTGAAGTATATGATGTACATCCCCCTAGCTCTTGGGAATTGTATGGTCCAGCCCCTTGTTGTTGTTACTTGGCCCTTGGCATGATGTAAGCTTTCTTAGACAAATTTAACTTTCCATGTAGCCCATTTTGGGTTCATGAGAAACATGTTTCTTGCCACCACTGATTGGGGGAATTATAGCTGGTTATCAGTATTGCTCAGGTCCTCTCTGGGCAGCACCTTCTTACACATTACTATATCCTCTTGCCTTTTTTTTTTTTTCCAAGAGGCTTAAACATTTATTTCACATTAAAGGCTTTCAATTTTAGAGCAAATAGTATCTGCTGCTCTGAGACGCAATAGGTAATTGTTTTAAGGGGCTGTTTCCTTTCATTATTTGGTATTTTAAAATATGGTTTAAACAATAAAAATATTTTTGGGAAAATAGTTGGTTAGTCTCAACTGTGCTGAAAAAAAGTTTTGCAGGTTTTTTTCTTCTTTTTTAGAGAATAGTCAGCATTTCATCAGAAATGTATTTCCTTCACCTAGGTTCACAGCTCAGTTTCTCCCAGTGGGCTCTTTCCTTCCTTCTTGTTTCACTTCTGTTTGTTCCTTGGTCATGTATTTTAATATTATCCCTCTTCTCTTTCTCACTGCTTTCCTCTATCTTTCTTGGAACCTTCAGGAAGCTTGATTTTGCTGTCTCCTATATTGACTATTCTTCATGGTTCAGCAAGTAATTTGCCCATTAATAGACTGAGAAAAATCATATAAATATCTCCATAGATTCTGAACAAGAATTTTATAAAGTTCATTATCTTTTAAATATTGAATCAATTTATAAAATTGGATTTCTAGTTAAGATACATGCTGGGATTTAGCTCAGTTGGTAGAGCGCTGCGCTGCAGTCCCTGAGGTCCTGAGTTCAATTCCCAGCACTGCAAAAATGGGAGAAGGACCTGGCAATCCACTCCCATGGCAACCCCGAAACAGTCTGCCATTGAAAACCCTATGAGGGTCGCTATGAGTCGGACACAACTCTACGGCACCTAACAACAACAACAACAGTTAAGATACATAGTTTAAAAACTATTAGAGAAGAAATGCTATTGACATGTTAAAAAGCTTGTATCAAAATTACATCAAACACCATGTTTAAAGGTTAATTTTAGATACATTATCTTTACTTAGAAGTAAAATAACAGTATTCTAATTTTCATTATTAGATTTCAAGAAATTACTCGAGCTTATGCTAATTCTTCTGAATCCAAATAAAAAAATGTGAATTTTTAGAAATTTTAAACAAAAGAATAAAACAATAAAAATCTTTTGTATCAGAGACATTAGCACCAAAGAAATCCAAACACAATTTAAAACTTATGAAAATTAATAAGAGAACTGAGCACATTTGCTGAACAGGAGGTCACCTCTTTTAATTGTTCAGTATTCATCTAAATCATTAATGACCTATTTTAAAACATAATAGACAATGAAAGCAGAAATAAAAAAAGAAAAAAGAAAGAATAAATGTGTAGAAATTAACTCAGGAAAGAATATACAAACAATTAGATTAGAAATTTTATAATTACTGTAAAAGAAATAAGAGAACTAAATGAAAGTCGAGATATATCTTTATTTAACAATATAAAACTATTTTTCCTAAACTAATTTTAAGTTCAATATAATAATAATAATAATAATAATAATAATAATAGTAATAGAAATTCAGTAGTACATTTTGAGAAGCTGAATACACATACATAAATATCTATGAATAGCTCATTGGACAAAAAGGAGGCAGAATATGACCATATATATATGGACATATATGTATATATGTATATATATGTGAACTATAAAACTGAATGTATATGAACATATATGTATATATGTGTATATATATATATATGTACTATAAAACTGAAAGAATAAGTGTAATTAGTAAAATTATGTGACATAAGGACTGAAAAAGTTTATGTAAAAAAAAGAGTTCAAAAACAGACACTTTCACCTGGGAACTAGATAATGATAAAACTATTACCATTTCCAGTGGCAAAAGGTTGGACAGTTCATAAGTTATTTTGGGTAAACAGACTTAACACAGTAGAGAAACAAATTTGACTCCTTATTGTTGGAAATAAGCCCTGATGTTGAAGAGAGGCATTTGGAGAAATGAAAGTATATTGGCAAGGCAAGTGTACATCTGCAGAAGGGTACATAGCTGAATGAAAGCCAGCAAGCGCACTAGGGGCAGAGGTCCTCCTGTTTTTATCCCTAAGGCTGACTTGTAGTTGGATCTCACCTCACTGGTTGAGGCTACAACTGCACAATCTTGTCTTACCTGACTGACTATTTTGTAAGTTGTGAGGGGGAAAGGGAATAGTAGAAGCCAGAAGGTTACAGGAGGTTAAAAAGTTAATAGCACTCGATGGAGGTGGTGGAAATGAGGAACTGAAATGGTTCTCTGTTAGCTTTTCCTTCTCCTTGTCTTTGAAGAAAAGACAGACCTTGGAAATGTAATCTTTTCCCACATTTTTTCATAGTATAGATAAGGCAGAATGATTAATGATTTAAATGTTGTTAGAGGATAATAGGCAGGAAGGAAGCAAATTTAGAGGCCTCTTCAGCTACCTATTTCCCAGCCACCTACTCCCCAGGTATTTGCTCCCTACCCACCTGTAATATGAATATCAGTGTAAGCTTCCTCTGAGAGAAAGGCTTGGTCTGATGATCAGTGCTTCCTTGATAGAGAATATCCTTACAAATGGCATTGATGCTAGAAGGTAATACCCTGTCAGATACCCTGTTCTGTAACTTTTACAAATGGTCTAATCTGAAAATTATACTCTGTGGACCACAGTTGCCTCCTTATGGAGTCCAAAGACAAGAATCTCATTTGAAGCAGGACCCCTCCTGTGATAAAGAGACTTGTTTTACAACCTATATAGCCTAGGCATAGAGGTGAGAGAAATCTGACATCCCTGAAGACAAGATCAAAGAGAAGGGAGGAACATCTGTCCCCTTAATGAGATGCTGTTGTTGTTGTTGGGTGCCTTCAGTGTCCTCCTCGTAGGGACCCTCTATAAAACAGGCAAAACAGTATTGTTAGTGCTTCTCTGCTATTCATAGGGTTTTCAATGGCTGATTGTTTTATGGAAGTGGATTGCCAAGGTCCTTTTGCAAAGCCTTCAGCACCTGGTGTTCCCAGGCAGTCTGCCATCCAAGGACTAACTAGGCCTGACCCTGCTTAGCTTCTGAGATCTGATGGGATTGGACACCACAGTGGTACGGCTGCAGGCTCTTAATGAGATAGGGACTTAAAAACCCCAAAAGTCCCTCTCCTCCATGAAGTAACCAGAATTCATAGTATCCACAGTTGCATCAATGTCTGTATTGCTCAATGCAGTGTCCAGATGTCCCCAGCTTCCAAAGTTCTCTGTAGAGTCCACAGAGTCCAGACATCTGCAGAAATCTACAATGTCCATTGCTTTTAGTTTTCAGTTGTCTGTAGCTTATAGCAATGTTCCAAGCAATCTACAGAAGCCTTCAGATGTCTGCAGCTCTGTGCAGTTCTACACAGATTTTCAGAGATGCCCACAGCCTCATTGATGGACCTATACAATTCTCATCTCCAACTCAGATGCATAAATGCTGTTCTCCATGAATCTTCACTATTGGGCCTGCCTGCTTTCTGACTTCTATATCAGAATGCATAACTTTCTTTCTCTTTCTATCTCTTTACCTATCCATCTCCCCTCTTTTCATGCCAACCTAACTTCCTGGCCTGCTGCTCCTCTCTCCTCTCTGTATGCCAGTTGAGGCCCGCAACCTGTTGGCACCAAGTCTATCCACTCTGACTTTCATTTTCTTCCTTTCAATTATAACATAAACCATCTTCTAAGTTTCCTTCTGGGTCCATTTATAAAATCACTTATAAATGTGACCAAGAAAAGAGGTTTGCTTGCCCCCCTTCCATATTTCTCCCAGAGAGTAGAGTGACATTTGTCCCCTGACTCATGTTGCCCACTAACAATGTCAATAATGAAACTATAAAAATGTGGTAATGGGGAGAAAATTCTTCATAGAACCCAAAAAGCAACATGTATATGTGATGTTGTTGTTGTTGTTAGGTGCTGTCAAGTTGGTATCCGACTCATAGTGACCCTCATAGGGTTTTCAATGGCAGACTGTTTCGGGATTGCCTTGGGAGTGGATTGCCAGGTCCTTCTCCCATTTTTGCAGTGCTGGGAATTGAACTCGGGACCTCAGAGACTACAGCTCAGTGCTCTAACTGAGCTAAATCCCAGCCCCCTGTATATGTGAGAGGAATTAGTAAATTTCACCAGATGCAGGGAAATAGGGCCTGGAAACAGGGATGTACTGAAGCAAGGTGGTCACCAAGCAACCAATTAGGTCACCTAAGTTTTGGTCAGACCATATGAGTTTCATTGTCATAAGTCTTGCTCTTCAAAGGTAGTGACTTGCCCAACAGTTACCAGATCAAATCCTATTCTTCTAAGAAAAACATGTCTTGACGTGGCCAGCAGTCAGCTAGCTAATCAATCTCTAGCTAGAAACAATAGGAACAACTCCCTTTTAACTCTGTTGGGCCAGCATGCAGGTACTCCCTAACTGAGGACCCATCTATAAAGCTGGCTCAAACAGTCCAGTGCAACAGCCCTAACTCAGCTACCCAGTTAGGACGCCATCCATTCTTCTGGAGACTTTGTCTATCCTCTTAATTATCTTTCTTTGCTCTTGCTTGCCTTTACTATCTGGGTCTCAGAACCCAGGTGCTTAGTGCCCGACACCTGAGGAGAAACTCCAGTCTCATATAGACTTAGTTGCAGTGGATTTATGTGGATATTAATTCAGGATGGTTTTCTCCTAAGAATGTCACAGAAAATATTAGCAGATGGCTGACAGGTTTGGAGAAGGCATTTGCAAAAGCTTTAATATCAAGACTAGATAAAGAATGTCTTCTAAGCAACCTGAAAAGATGGGGTAATTAGTAAGGAAATTGGCAAAAGACATGAATGGCACAAAATGACTGAAAATTATGTGCAAGATGTGAAACTTCTTTAATAATCAGATAAACCAAAATAAAGTTAAAAAAACACTTCACATTCATTGGGTTCATAAAATGTAAAAGAAAGATACAACCAAGTGTTGATAACAATATGGAAGAATGATGCTTGTTGTCTTAAGCTTGTTGGGACATAGATTTGTGCAATCTTTACAAGTGCTTTCCCAGAAGATTTTCAAATGATTCTGTCTTATTATTTATAATTACATCTTTGTTACTAGATTCCACAAGAGTCTGCCCCCTAACTGTAAGCAGAAACATGCCTGAGTATATGTGTGAAATTACAGAACTGGAGGCAACTTAGGTATTTATTAGGTGTATAAATAAAAGCCAAATGTATTGGTTACATCTTATGGTATTTGTTGTTGTCAGGTGCCATCGAATCACTTATGGTATACTTAATCAAAATTCTTGATCTTCAAAACTCAAGGTCAACTGGAAAAGAAAAAGAAAATAGAGATTGCTAGCACAATAGCACTTATAGTACTTTGATAAACATTATTCTTGTTTTAGGAAATATTCTTACACCAAAAATATAATACATGAAATCAAACACCGATTTCCAAGCAACCTACAGTAGCCTTCATATGTCTGCAGCACTGTGCAGTTCTACATAGATGTATGGGGTAAATACAGGTGGGACTCAGAGAAAAATAAAGGAAACAAGATAAATTATAAAATAAAATAAAGTAAAATGAAATGGTAGCTTTTCAGACTGATAATGAAGAATGTGGCATCAGGATTGGAGGACGAGTCATTAACAACCTGTGTTATGCAGATAACACAACTGTGCTTGCTGAAAGTGAAGAGGATTTGAATTGTTTATTAATGAAGATCAAAGAACACAGCCTTCAGTATGGATTATGAGCCTATATCAACAAAACAAAAATCCTTACAACTGGATCACTATCAGCTTCATAATAAATGGAGAAAAGATTGAGGTTGTCCAAGATTTTGTTTTACTTGGTTCTACAATCAACACTGATGGAAGCAGCACTCAAGAAAACAAAAGACACATTGCATTGGGAAAAGTTTTTGCAAAAGACCTCTTTAAAGTGTTGAAAAGTAAAGATGTCATATTGAAGATATAGGTGCACCTGACTCCTCCCATGGTATTTTGAGATGCATCAGATGCATGTGAAAGCTGGATGTTGAATAAAGGAGACAGGAGAATTGATACTTTTGAATTATGGTGTTGGAGATGAATATTAAATATACCTACCACAGACCACCAAAAGATCCAACAGATCCATCCTAGAAGAAGTACAACCAGAGTGCTCCTTGGAAGCAAGGACGGCTAGATTGCATCTTATGTATTTTGGATGTAGTCAGGAGGGACCAATCCCTGGAGAATTATGTTCAGGAGAGTGGCAGTCAGTAAGAAAAATTCCCAACTAGATGGATTGACACAGTGGCTGCCACAATGGGCTAAATAAAACATAAAAAAGAGATTGTGTGCCTGCCACAGTGTTGAGGAGTGTTTTGTTCTGTTGTACATAGGGTCACTATGAGTTGGACCTCACTCAAAGGCATCTAACAACAACAGCAAAAATGAAACTATATCATGATTCATGTAAAACATTAATTTAGTTGTTTGATCCTGTAGTAAAAATCAAGTATGGTTGAGCCCTTGGGATTTACAAGTTCTCCATATATAAATTCAGCCAACTATGGATAGAAAATGTTGGAAAAAATAAATTGCATGTTACTGAACATGTACAGACTTTTTTCTTGTTATTCTCTAAACAATGTAGTAATACTATTTAGTTAGCATTTACCTTGTATTTGATATTATAGGTACTCTAGAGATGATTTAAAGAATATAGTAAGATGTGTACAGGTTGTTTGCAAATGCTGTGCCGTTTTGTATGAAAGAATTGAGCATTCACAGATTTTGGTATTAGCAGGAGTTCCTGGAACTAATCCTAGTTGGACATTGAGGAACAACTATATCATATCATTAATAGGTACAGACAATTTGTCATGCAGACAAGTTCTGTACAACTCTAAATCTTTTCTTAAAAATCCCTTCAGAAAACTGAGCGAATGTTTAGTGTTGTATCTTGAAATTTTCAGTATATGAATTTTTAAAATATTAAACATTTTTACTATGGTATGGGTATTCTGTGGTGAAAGCAGTTTCTTTGTGTTTACACAGTGCTTTCAAATATGCAATGAATATTTGAAATACTTCTGTCATAAACTATAACACAAGTCTGCCATTCTGCTTTTCTAATAACTAGCCAATATTTTCTGTACATGAAACTAAAATATGCCAAATCTAGGTCTGACGGGCAGAATTCCACTTTCATTTTTTCAATACCATGGAGTTAGGATTTTCTGTGACATATTTTGTATGCAATCTGAAACAATAGAATGAGAACAGTCTCTCCAATTTTCCTGTCCAAATTCAAGACATTTATAAAATTAAGAAATATTTTGCCTGATTGGTTTACCAAGTATATTATATTCCACGATAGTTATTTATTTCTTTTAATGTGATACTGGCTTTTGGTTCACACCTGATTTCAATTTTTCCCTTTGCATTATTTACTATCCAGAAGAAATATTGTTTGCAAAAGCAGTATAAAATAAGGCTAAGGAAACTAGATAATATTTCCCTGAAAAGTTGGAAATGAATTGTTAAAAATCAATGTTATAATTCTTAAGTAAATTCCAAATACAACTGATTTATGTATTGAAATTTCAAAGATTAAAATCTTATTAGATAATGATGTAGTATATAGTATCCATGAAAGTAGCGAATGATTTTTTAATAAGTAGCATTAAAAACTGAGCAATTAATAATATGGGTGGCCAGTGATTAATAATATTTGCATTTAATGAGGTCTACATAAATTCATATTCCTGTTTCATGGAAACAGAAAAACCAGATATTTTATTGTGTTCAGTTTTTCTTTGTGGACTGTTTTTAGGAGTAATAGATTCCATTGTGAGCTCACTGCTTCTGTTACATGGTGTATATTCAAGATAAATTTTAAATTGTAGGAAAATGCAAATTATTGATTCTCCTTAGAAGATTTATTTAGTGTTCAGTCACTCTTGCATTTTTAGCAGTTTTACTGATAAGATATGTATATTTTTGTATTTACCTCCCAACATCTTGCATGGTATTTAACAGTGATATATATCTTCTTTTCTTTTCTTCCTTTTTTTTCTCATTCTAGAGTTTCACAATGCTGGTTTGTGGTATGTCCTTTGTATATTATGAATTAAAATATTTGCTATTATTTAAAATACCACATTATCTTTGATTTATATTTTATTAGAATTAAATCCACAGACTACTATAAACACAGTCTTATCACATTTTGTTTTTATGTAAGTATTTAACAATATAAGTCAGTGTGATTGGTGTACTTTCATGTGCTACTCGGGAAAAATAACAGGCTTTCAAATGATTTTTTGTTGTAATTATATCAGTAGCTATACTTCTTCTACTGATGGCTTTTTTTCCCAGATGGTCTATTTTTATCCTGACATTTTGTCCATTCTATGAATTTCATCATGGGGAAGAAACAGCAGTTTGTCTTAGAGCAGCTCAATTTCGATCTCCAGGTGACAATCTGATATTTCTTTTCTTTGAAGAAGGTTTTAATATGATGGGTTAAATGTCAAGGAAAAAAAAAACTCATCATGTGTTGAACCTTACTAACCTCATTTCTCTTAATATTAATCACATATTGGCATTTAGGTTTTAAAAATGTCTTCTACCTTTTTAACAGATGTAAAGATTTTAAAAGAGTGCATTTATTTAGGTATCTGCACCTTGGTACAAATCATTTAGTGAAGTAATAACATTTGTAAATAAGAAAGAAATGAACAACTTTAAAGTTTTTACTCAGGGTTATCTATACTGCTCAGATAAAAAGTAAAACTTTTAAATATTAGTCTAAAAGTTTTGTGATAGACTATTCGTATTAATCTTAAATATAATGGTATCCTTTGTGAAAAATATGGAGAGAAAAGACTAATAAATCTGAAAGAAGAAATAGTTTCTGCTTATTTAATAAAATAATGCAAGTTATAAACAAGAGAGTTTAAAAGTGATGTGTTAGTGCTGTAGATGTAGCTTAGTGGCAGAGTGCTTGTTTACCATGTGTGAGGCTCTGGTTTTGATCCCCAGCACCACACAAAAAAGAAAAAAACAATTAAAAGGATTTATTAAATGTTAATGGATCCTGAAATAGACTCCAGGCAACTGTGTTTTGGAGTCACTAATATTATTTAAATGTTGAAAAAATAGAACTGTTTGTTTACCTAAAGCCATTAATTAAGCAGCAAACATTAAACTTAGTAAGCCCCTTACCAAACCTGAAAGGTAACTTCTTTTCAGTTTTACAGCACACAGCACACAAAATCAGGCACCTTGAGAGAAGGAATTCATGACTCTCAGAATTTTAAAAGAACACGAGATATTCAGCCAATATATAAAAACTACAATTATAGCTTATACCATTCTATCCATTCTTCTAGTCACAGCCGCACACACACTCACATACCCACACATACACACACATGCACACACACATTCACATTCACACACACACATACACTCACATTCACACACACCCACTCATTCACTCATATTCACATGCACTCACACACACACATTCCTGAGTATGAGCCCATTTATAAGGTCTAATCTATGCATTCCATGTGGTAGCCACTAGTCACATGTAGTTATTTAGGTTTAAATTTAAGTTAATTAAATTTTAATAAAATATTTATGTCCTTATTTTCACATTTCAAGTGCTCAATAGTCACCTGTGCCTGACAGTTTCCATATTGAGTAGAAAGTTCCATCATTACATAAAATATTAACATCACTGTGTAGTGTCAAATTTAAGTTCATAAAAACATACCCAAGAGGAAATAGGACAACTTAACCACTAATCATATCACAGTGTAAAGAATATCTATTTTCTTAGGGGAAATAAAAGTATGCATTCATATTTGGTTTCCTACTTTATAATTAAAAACAAAATTTAAGTCATTCATCTCTGTTTGAAGGCAAGTTTTTTTTTTCTTAAATTTGTTATCTTTATTGAAATGCTTCTCTTTCAATGTTTTTCTTTCAGATTGTGTTATTTTATAATTGCATGAGAAGCCTCACATTCTAACTAATGCTTTGAAGGAATTAGTTCTCCCTAATCTAAAAACTTCTTGGTAATAAAGGCTAGGGTAATTTCAGTTTCACCAGGATATTTATTATATTAAAACACAAAGTGTAAATTTACAAGGCCTGTATAGTATAGTGCCGTTTTAAAATTGCTGAGTGCTTCAACCAAAATTTATTCTCTATCAACTTAATTCTTTATCAAAGTACGTAATTTTATTGCTAGTAATGAGAAGTTAAGTTCAGAGTACTTGAATTCATGCAGGTATTACAGAGAAAGAATTTAAGCTT
This sequence comes from Pedetes capensis, assembly GCA_007922755.1. Classification (NCBI taxonomy): domain Eukaryota; kingdom Metazoa; phylum Chordata; class Mammalia; order Rodentia; family Pedetidae; genus Pedetes; species Pedetes capensis. The sequence continues at coordinate 72,296 of VMDO01006544.1, forward strand.
ATGTCCCCCAAACCTTGAAGTACTGTCTTTCAATACTAGAACAGCAGTAGAGCTGGTAACCAACCTTTAAAAAAAAGAAAAACTGTGATTTGTGTGTTAGTTAGCTTTCCATTGTTGTGACAAAACACATGAGAAAATCAATTTAAAGAGGAAAGGTTTATTTTGGCTTCTGGTTTCAGTCCATGGTCACTCGGCTCTATTGTTTCTGGGCCTGTGCTGAGGCAGAACATGGTGAGCAGCATGCGGTAGAACAAATCTGCTCACATAATAGCAGCCAGGAAGCAGGAGGAGAAAGAGCACAAAAGGGATAGGGTCCCAATGTACTTTGAAAGACACTCCTCCCAATGACATGCTTTCTCCAACTTGTTGTTAGGAGCCCTGGAGTATCCGACTCATAGTGATCCTATGTAGAACAGGCAAAACACAATTGTCAGTACTTTTCTGCTGTTCATAGGGTTTTCAATTGTGGATTGATTTTAGGGAGTGGGTTGTCAGTCCGTCTCCTAAGCCTACAGCACCTGGTGTTCCCAGGTGTTCTTCTATCCAAGTACTAACCAGGACCGACCCTGCTTAGCTTCTGAGGTCTGACGGGATTGGATGCCACAGGGCTACAGCTGCATGCTTTTCCAACAAGGCCCTACTTTAAAATGTTCTACCACCTCTAAATAACACAATCAAACAATGAATCCATCAATAAAGTAATCCATTCATGAGGTCAGAGCCCTCACGATCCAGTCACTTCCCATATCTGAACACTGCTATTTTGGGAACCAAGGCTTTACAACATTAGCTTTTTCAGGTTTAAAATACGAACAATAACAATTTGTCACATTGGTCTGTATTTGTGATATAAATACTCCCACTATGGACAATTTTAGGCTAACAATGGATTAATGAACAATTCACAAAATTTCTAAACATACAGTTATTTGGCTGCTCTGAGCCAGTTTGAACAGCTCCAGCAGATCAATGCCCCTCTAACATACAGAAAAATTTTGAGTGATGGTGAATGTATGAAAGGTTCTAGAAAATCCAAGAGCATTATAGAAGTATAGACTGTCACTCTTACCTGCCCCTGAGTTTTATTATATGACATTTTTATGCAGGGAGATATATTTTAACTTTTCTCCAATTGTAAGTATCACTGAAGGTAGTAAAAACCGTTGTTGTTAGGTGCTGTCAAGCAGTGACTGAATCACAGAAACCCTGTGTACAACAGAACAAAACACTCTTTGACACTGTGCCATGGCCAGCACTATGTTGTCAGTGCTTCTCTGCTATTTATAGGGGTTTTAATGGCTGATTGTTTTGGGACTGGGCTGCCAGGGCTTTCTCCCTAGCCTGCAGAATGCAATATTTCCAAGTGGTTTCCCATCCAAGGACTAACCATACCTATCATACTTAGCATCCAGGAACAGGCGGGATCAGAGACAAGGGAGCCAAAATACTTGACTATTAATTCTTTTTTGTTTGAACTTTGGGACATAGTATGGATCCTAAAAAAAATAATTCTAGCATGTTATCATTCTTACTGAAAATTTAATTTGATTATCTTTTCTGCTGCCTCAACAATCTGGCATATGACCACAGATAAAGAATTACTCTGAGAAACTGAGTAAGACATGTGAATAGCCCTACACATACATAAGATTTTTTTCAAAAAGGAGGAGATGCCTTAAGACTGAAATGAGTGTATTATTTAATAAATATAAAGAGATCAAGACTATCAACTATTAAACCATATTAAAATTATTGTTTTATTTTTTAAAGATGTACAGTATCATATTGACAATAACTTAATTCACTAGCACAATACTGAGGCAGTGTTATCCTGAATCTACTACAGCATTCTGCAAAACAGGGAGGATATTTTTTGTGTGTGTGATAAGCGGAGAAAGGAGATTTAGTCCATGTGCACCTTGGGAAGAGGAACAGATAAGGAAGTCCCATGACCTCGAATCTATCTTCAGGGAATTGACATGGGCTTTAGGTTTAAGTAAAGGAAGAATTCTGCACAGAAGTAAGGGTACGTATAATGAAGTAGTCCATATCAGAGGGTAGTCTGGTTGACAATTACCTTAGTTCTGGTTCTGCAGGGTAGTCCTAAGAAGCTGAGGGGTAGTTTCAGTCCATTGTCAAAAAGATTTTTATCTATCAACATTCCCTGAATCTAAGGTGGTTGCACATTTAGGATAAGGACTGAAGACCTTCAGGTGTCTCTTGGGGGTTGGACCATGTGGGTCCAAGTGAGAGGTCAATGCTTTTTAGCAAAAGCATTTTGTGAGTGCCTATTATAATTTCCCCTTGTGTTTGAACATTATTCAATCTTAAAAGAATTAGGATTCCTGGGTAATCTGGCTTGGTAGGTTTCCTGGCTGAGGCATAAGCTAAAAAAGCTGTACATTTAAGTCTAAAAGCAGAAGCACCATTATAAAACAGAAGTCAGGGAAGGGCTATATGTCAGGTAACCATGCATAAGAACCTTTTCTTCACAAATCTTTCTTGGCTTTAGTTACTTTTGGAAAGGTTGGCATAAGTGGCTCCATTTTTGTTGTGGCTTTGAGATAGGGTCTCATTATATAGCCCAGGCTGGCCTCAAATTCACTATCTTCTTGGTTCTGCCTCTTAACTGCTGGGATCACAGGCATGAGCCACCACATCCAGCTTGACTCCATTCTGATTCTGACAATTCTTTTCTTGTCTCTGACCAGTTTTCTTTGAAGACATCAATGATTAACCAACCATCTTGTGGTCTGGTTTTAATTGTCCCTCCTTACTGGGATGACATTTTGTCTAGGATGATCTAATCAGATCCTAGCTTGAGGATGAGGAGTTGAGGGGATGAGTGCCAATAAGACTCTTTGGGACAAATTTAAGTAACAAAGAGGTTTAGAAGGAGTGGCTCTTGAGCTGATCTTACCTGGAGTATATTCTTAAACTTAATTCTGTCTGTCCCATATGTGATATTTTAGCATCTCAGAAATGCTGTTTAGGTTATTTTCCTAGAAGTTGTATTCCTGTAGAATGTTAGCTGGTAATAGTTACAAAGTTTTACAAATAATTTATAAGACAATGTAAAAAAGGTTTAGTAACTTACAAAAAGTCTAGTTATTTTTTCTTGTGTCCTGGAGGATTATAAACATATGAAGAAACAGTCCTGTGATAATTAGCATTACATTTGCATATAAATCCTTTATAAATCAATTTAACTTTTACCTTTGAAGCAAAACTTAGAATCTTTGGCTTAGTAGAAATAGTGAGACTATGATAGTGATAAAATTAAAACTTTAGACATCTCCCAATTTTAGGGGATAGTACAATGACAAAATGTTTATTTAGTCAAGGCAAATAGACCCAGACCAGTTTTTTTAAATAGCAGAATTGCCCATCTGAACAGCAGAGTTATCTAGATGTAATGCATATTGTACAAAGGGAGCATCCTTTGGTCTCCTTGAATATTTTAATCCTATATGTTTTTAACTTCATAAAGTTCTGTATGATGTCTAGATAAGGCTCTGTCATGTAGTACATGTAGCCTTTATGTATATGTACATTTTTAGTCAAACACACATACAGAATTTGCCCAAAAGAGGCATGCATATTAACTGTACTAAAATTGTAATACTCAATATATACTGAAAACAAAAGATGAATGTAAGTCACATTTGACTTCTGCAATTACAAGGAGTCATACTACACATTGCAACCACAATTCAATTTAACTTTGGAAAGTAGTATATAGATAACATCTCTTAAAATGTGTATACATTTTTTTGGCATGTCTGGTATATACATAGTGTTAATTAATCTAAAATAAACCCAAAATAGTTGTTCATTTAACCAACTATAAACTACATGTTTAAAAGACTCTAATCTAAATTTGAAGCAGAATAGACAGAAACTTTAAGGGGTATGGGAAGGAAAAAAAGTTCCTCCCTCCAGAATCCAGTTACATCTTTCACTGGCTGACAGTCAAAACTTTCAAAACAACTGACAAGATCAGTGAAAATTGCCTCTGCAGAGACAATACTCATTTTTCTAAGATACCGCAAACAAGAATGTTAAAGATAGCAAATGAACTATGCTGACTTAGGGCCAAATATTTGTGACCTTTCAGTTTAACCTTATCAGCACCCCTTTTAGCCCTAAACTTCAACAATGCAGCTCATAAAACCCCTTGCAATTTTATTTCTAAAAGGGAAATTCTTTAAGATGAGAAAAATAGATGAATAGATAAACAAGTTCATGTTGATTTTTTTACTTAACTTTTTTTTGTGTGGTATTTGGGGGTTGAACTCAAGACCCCTCCAATACTTTGCAATTACTGTGCCAATAGGCTGCACCCCCACCCCAGCCCATTTGTTATCTTTTTATTTGGAGACAAGGTTTTGCTAAGTTACATAGGCTGCCTCTGGACTCAAACTTCTTATCCTCCTGCCTTAACCTCTAGAGTCGCTGGGATTAAAAGTGTGTGCCAGCCTGTCTGGCAGTTTTTCATACTGAATTTTAAAATTTTGCTTAATCTTTAAATCTGGCTGTGAATTATATCCTTTGAACAATGTAACTTTAAAAGCCACAAAATCATATATAGTTGTTGTTAGAACCCTTAGCTGTGACTCTTTCTCCTGGGAAACCTATAGCCAGGCCTTCAATGTGTATTATTATTTTTTTCTTAGGTATTTCTCTTCATAAGTTTTTTTTTCTTTCTTTCTTTTTCTTTTTCTTTTTCTTTTTTGCTTGTTTTGTGTTTTGGTGGTGCCAGAAATTGAACCCAAAGCCTTGCTAAGCATGCTCTTTACCACTGAGCTACATCCCCATCCCCTAGAAAGGATCTTTGATTAAGGTGAAAGACTGGTAAGCCTTTGAACACATTTCAGAATAACATGATCTCCATCATGTTCAAATTTTTGCATGTATAAATTCATCTGTGAAGGTTGTTAAAAGGCACATTCCTAGGCCCCAGTAAAATAAAGTGAAGTGACACATGTAAAGTTGAGTTAATGTACAGTTTAGACAATCACACCAAATAGCAGTATAGTCTATGCAAGGGAGGAAGGAATCCCCTGTGGATACTGAGGGATGACTGTGTTAATACATGCTAAATGCTCCTGGGTATTCTGTATTTTCATTAATGCATGTGTATATGACCTTTAAATGTGTATTGCTGTATTCTCACTCTTCAAATGTCACTTCTTGTAATTGTTAATATATTCTACCTAATATCCCCACCCAAATTTGTTCAAATAATCACATCATCATTAACTGCATTTGTCACAGAAATGCTCTTTTGATGAGTCATTTATCTTAGTGAATAGCGTGAATGACATGTATTTTGGCTACTTTTCTAAATACCTTTGGGTAGCTATATCTTGGTTTAAATAGCTGGATTTGACAAATAAATAATCCTGGAAAAATGAGATTTCAAAGCTAAATTTATTCATTCGTAGACTTTCCCAAAGTAAAATCCATAAAAGTATAAATAACAGGATTTGAAGATGGTAAATAGTAATGTATGAAAATTTAGAAATGTAATATCATCAACAGGACATAAATCAATAAGTTAATAAAATATTATGTTAGGTGGATAATGGAAGAACAGGGACATCCATTCAAAAAACTTTCACATCAAAAAAGTTTCAATAAAACTAAATTCTTAAAAACCTAGTTTTTTATGCAAAATAAACTCTGAAGTAAACTCTAGAAAGAAGAGAATGGGTTTGATTAACAACAGAACAGTTCCAATTGAAATAATGAGCAAAGACACCATGTTTTAGCTCAAGATAGAGAAACCTTTGTAGAATGAACTGGGGTATCACCAGGAAAGACCTAGAATTGAAACTTTTTATATTCAATTTTCTACCTCTGTATATATTTAGGTATCGTGTTAGCTTTCCATCACTGTGACAAAATCTGAGAGACAATCAACTTAAAGGACGAAAAGTGTATTTTACCTCATGATTTCAGAGGTTTCTGTCCATATTCACCTAGTTCCACTGCTTTGAGCCTGAAGTGCAGCAGAATATCATGGTGGTAGGGGTGTGTAGCAGAGGCGGGCACCTATCTCATGATTGCCAGACATAGAAAGAGAGAGAGAGAGGAAAGAGCTGGGGACAAAATATACCCTTCACAGTCATGCCCCTAGTGATCTACTTCCTCCAACTATGCCCCACTTCCTAATATCCCATTCAGCTATGAACTCATCATTGATGAGGTTAGCACCTTCATGATCCAATTCCTCCTCAGTGCCCGCCTGTGCATACTCCTGTGCTGAGGACCCAGCATTCAACACAGGAGTCTTTGGAGAACATTCCAGATCCAAACTATACAGGTACTTTCCTCATAAGTTGCATGTTGACTATGGCATATAATAGTACTACTAGTGAATATTATCCTTGTCCTGTTACTTTTAGATTGCTCAGCTCTACAAGGTTCAAGTAGAAATAAGGAAGTGAAAAGGTAACATTTTTCTAAAGAAACTTATTTGTGGGGAAGCATTGAAAATGTTTTTAGAGTTAAGAATTTCACTTATGTTTGCTCCACCTATCCTTCTCAACAATCCACAGTACATTTACAAACAGCTTGGGCTTCAAAGAAGGAGGAAATTAGCATTACTGAGAGCTATCATCTCTTTTGATTAATCTATATTCAATCTTACTCATCACTCCATTTGTGTACAATACTTGGGCACTGATTCCTCCACTTACTGCTGCAGACTTTTCCAGATCCTTCCTTTGGCTTATTAGTCTATAGTTGCTAAGGATAATGTTATTTATTTATTTTATAAATAATATGATTTAACATGTTTGTATTTGTTCAGACATGTGGGATCTTATCATTCCTTAGTGAGTCTTTAAATATAATAGGTAATGGCACTGAGATTTAATCAGTAATTTCTAGTGTTCTAGGGTAGATTTTATCAAGTCTAGATTACTTGTAAGTATGTAGCTTGACTAAGTAGTCCCTCACCTGTTAAAGCTACTGTTTGAAATTGCTTTGCCAGCAGTGTTGAAATTTATGTGAGGCCTGTGATCACACTTAATTCCTTTGGGCAAGAGAAAAGAAAATACAATTTAAAATCTGGCATTATGGATTTCCTCTTTCTCTATCAATCAGTCTGTTTATTTGGAAATATTTATTAACTTTCTTTGAAGAAAATTGTGTATGCTTGCACACAACCATTTTTATATAGTAGAAAGCAATTTGGAGTAGTAAAGATTAAGAGCAAAGCCATTGGAGCCTAGCATCCTAGGTTCAGAATCTTAATTTTGCCACTATTTATTTGTGTAGGCATTTTTGCTTGTTTTGTGTATATTTTTCCATTTGTAAAATATAGCCATGGTAATATCTACTTCATGTACTTTATGGGGTAATTTCTAGGATTAAATGAGTTAATATAGAAAGCATTTAGAAGAATACATGGTTTCTGGTGGACACTATGAGTGTTAATTCTCATTTAAATATGTAATATATATCTCACATACACCTACATAAAAACATGGCATTTTATTTTCCTTCTATGTTGCAACTTATTTCATATACTTATATTTCTATTATAGATGTTTAAAGAATAAATTAAAATATTTTAAAGATCTGAGTACAATTCTCATGCAAAAATAAAAATAATGTCAAATATTTTGACTTATTGATTAATTGGAGAATTAAGAGGTGAAAACTGATTGAAGTAGGATTGAAAATATACACACATATAGGCCATCAGAAATTATGAAATAGTTTTTCTTATGGATACATACATATATATGCATACATGTATACACACACATATATATGATAATATACTTTCTTTGTATATCTGTCTACCCTCTCATCTACATATTTATCTATTGCTCTATCTATAACTTCATTTCCCTTGCATTTTGCTGATTATTGCATACATTGTTCCATTAGATTTGGTACCTGGATGCTTATAAACTTTTTGTTTGTTTGTTTTGATGGTAACGGGGATCTAACCCAGGAAGTCACACACGCTAGGCAAACACTATTCCACTGAGCAACATCCTCAGCCCTGATAAACCTTTTGTAATTTGTCCTTAGTTTCATTTTGTATAAAATGACTTGTTGTTGTTGTTGTTGTTAGGTGCCGTCAAGTTGGTATCCAACTCATAGCGACCCTCTGTACATCAGGGGAAACACTATTGTCAGTGTTTCTCTGCTGTTCATAGGGGTTTCAATGGCAGATTGATTTTTGGGAGGGGATTGCCAGGTCCTTCTCCCAAGCCTACAGCTTCTGGTGTTCCCAGGTGGTCTCCCATCCAGGTACTAACCAGGCCCGACCCTGCTTAGCTTCCGAGATCTGACGGGAGGCTACTGCTGCAGGCATAAAATGACTTAGAGGTTTGTTTTTAGAGAACTTATTCTTTAGCCACATTGACTTCCTTCAGTGTATCTTATTCATTGTCATGATTCTTTTTAAGCATCTAATAATACATCTATTTACAAATCTACCTACTCTTCTTTTTTCTCTAATCAATGAGATCTTTTCTATTGTTTCTCCATGCTAACATTTGCATTTTTCAAGGATGTTTGCTTTTTCTGCAATTTTCTCTCAATTTTATGTACTAAATCCTGGTTGTTAGTCCTCTTTTCCTAGAATACACTAATGTACTAAATTGTTGTTGTTCTTTTAGTTGTCTTTCTATGAAATACACCCTAAGAATTTTAAAAATTGCTTTACACATATCCAGTTGTCACCTACATTTGGCTCTAGGATTTGCTCATTTTACTAATTGTCTTCTTGAAGTTCCATGCAAAATCTCTAGGACTGACATGTCAAAAGACAACATTACAACAAATGTAGTTTAAAGATTTAATTGGATTTTATTTAAAATGATCCTAGAATTGGCCACCACCTTATTCTAGAAAATAGAATGTCTGGTCCAATTAACAAAGCAAAAGAGTTGGTTGTATAAATAGAAAAGGGTTATGAATAGCAGAAACAGAAGTCAGAAAGTGAGTTGGTCATTTCAAAATTACTGTTCTTTTAAAAGCTAAAAACAGAGGTGACTTATCATGTAAGCTAAAACTGGCCTGTTTTGGGGATTTGAGATTTGGCTATTCTTTCTCTTTTGATTTCTTGGATGGTCAGATAAACAACAGTTTTGGTTTGGTGACGTGATACCTTGGCATGAGTAACTTCATTTGGGTTTCATGTGTTGGGCCTAGTGAAGGCACTCAGTCCCAACCAATGGCCTCCTATAAATTTATTCAACACAGAGAAAGCAATGTCTTTTTGTTGTTGTTTTTTCTTACTCTTTTTTCTTACTCTTTTTCTTCCTAGTGATATTTGCAAGATATCTCACCAAGAGTTTTATTACTCATTATCATTGCTTTAATTATGTATTCCTATAATTCTTTTGTGAATGTGATTAAGTATCCTCTTTTCTCATTATTGTTCCTAGTACAACTTCTAAAATCTGCATCAGCTGATTGCTTTCTTCATCATTACAATTTAAAATCACCTCTTGACTATGTTCATCAGTCACTGAAATTAGTTCAAAGTCCCTTCCTTGGATTAATGACTTCTCCTTGCTTTGTACTGTGCTCTCTTTTACTTGAGAGATAAATAGGTAAGTAGTCCATTCCATAATCATCATATCATGAGATTAGAAGATAATGCTAGAGGTTATTTAGAGTTGATCCTTTTGATTCCAGATGGGAGGGAGGATACTGAAACTTTCCCAGTTTGATGGTTATCTCTTCAGAAGGAGATTTGGGAACATCTTATGTGAATAAATTTATTTCCTTGCTGTGATGCAGAGTTGCTAAAAGTGAAGGTTCAATTAACAGCTACAAATTCGAATAAGTTTAAATTACATTACTGCCAATTATCCTTTGCTGGTACGTGCCAAAGGGGAATATTAACCAGAAAATTAGCATGTTGAATGTTTCATTCATATACAAATCAAATTCAAGCAATATGTCTCTTCCAAGGAGAAAAAACAAAGTCTGTGTCCTTAGTATCTTTGGAGGACAAGAGATTCAATGAGGCACAAATTTTTAGAAAATAAAAAATCCACTTATCTTTTAAATAATTTTGTATTTGTTTCATGATAACACTTAAATGTGAGCTAAGAGAATACTTCTAGAGTTGACATTTATAAGTTTTCTACTTGAGTTGACATTTATAAGTTTATCCCTTATATAACTGATTATAACTTTATTTCTTCGTGACTTACTACATCAGTAGAAGAGAACTTCCTTTTTAGCCCATTTCCTTTTATTTTGGTTATAATGACATCAAGCAAGGGCTCATCTCCCAGGCATACAGAAGCCAACACCATGGCATTAATTTTTGCAGAAAGAAAGCTTTATTGGGAGGCCTGTAGATAAGGAGGTCGGGAGTACAAAGCTCAGTTGATATGAGAGAGTTTATAGGAAGGGAGAGAAGAGAAGCTGCTTGTTGAGTAAATGTTGAGAAAAGGAAATTTTAGGGTTTTCTTGCACAGATAGTGGTCAACATACTTCTTCACAGGACACATTATTCTGTTTAAGGGGAGTTATGCTCTTCATAGAGGATTTTGAGTTGGTGATCAAAAAGTCACTGATAGGACAAGCTGGTTTCTTTTACGCATGTTCATTCTAGAAAAGCCAGTTTCAAGTCATGGAGTGGATTCTGGAAACCAACTTAAGCACTTTATCATTTAAGGAATTTGTCTTTGTGTATGTGATTTCATATTGAAATTGAATGGTAGATGAAAAACAATCAAGAGAGAATCATCAAAACTTTGTAGGGTGTTAATCAGTAATACAAAGCATTCTTACAGCTGCTTCTTACCTCTGAACTTTTCTTTTCTTTTCTTTTTCCTAAGGTTTCTAACTTCTCCTATTCACCTACCTATGTTTTAAGACTCAGTTGAGCTATCTCCTTCTCCAGGAAGTTTTCCCTCATTCTTACAATTAGTCTTGGCAAATCTGTTCACACTGTTACCCTACACAGTGTATGGATTTATTGTTGCACTGTGTAGTTAGAATGGCTTGTCTATAGGTCCAACTGCTATAAAGTCTTTTGTTGGTGGGAAAATTTTTGATTACCTCTGCCTCCTTGATCTGACATTTCATGACTAGAATCCTATTTATATTTGGTCAGTAGAATTCTGATCCATGCTTTACTACTATTTTAGTTAAAATGGCATTAGTCCATTCAAAAACCCAATATTGATTAAGTGGTAAAGAGGTTTAACAAACTCTTAGGATATAAGTAACACAAAAACTGGAATGAACAAACGAAAAGTCAATTACAAGAGAAACAAAAAGACAAGATGAAACAAAGAAAATAGGAAGAGAGAGGCAAGAATAATTATAATAAATAAATTTGCTCAACTTACATGAACTGCTGCAGATTTGATGGATATTTATTTCTAGAGCAGTTTTAAAGTTTGAATATGTTATCTTTTGGTTTTTGAAGTAAAATGTATGTCGAAGGAACATTATGGAGAATGACACCAACAATATTTCATTGAGGAGTATATACCAACTTTTCTGTGGCTGCTCAAACATTCAAATAAGAAGTAGGGTGGTGGTGGTAGTGGTGGTGGTGGTGGTGGTGGTGGTGGTGACAGTGATCTTTTGGAGAAAATTTGATTCCCCTGATCATGATTGAAAAACAGTGCACTTTCCCATTCGAAGCATCTTGTTTTCAAGAAATGATTCCTGTAAGACCTTCACAGAGGCTAAGGGTGGGAAACTTGATTCTCTCTGGTGAAGCTTAGAGCAAGGGTACAGGGGAAGATTAGGTTCAGGGATACAGCTTAGAGAATCAAGGCTGTATTCAGATTCTGAGTCAGGAGAATATAGATATGCTGCTTTGATGGATCCTACTGATTTCTGAGACAGATGTGATAGTCTGTTCATCTCTGAACCCTGATTTTGACAGCTAGAGGAGGTAAGGCTGAAACTATCATTGGTAATTCATTTGACAGTTTCAGGGATCTACACCAATCACCTTTCATAATGGTAGATCATACACATCTTTGCTAATATTTTCCTATTTTTGTCCTTGAATTACTTCTGACTTAAATGTATTTTAGTTGATTCTGGTAACTTGTCTTTTATTTTATTTACCAATTGAGCTCTTTGCTTTGATGTTTTGTGAGAAATGAATTTTAGTGAACAGATTAATTATAAATTGACCCTTGAAAATTGGAATGACACCATAAAAGAATTAAATGCTCACTAAGAATTAGTATTCTTAGAAAAACACCTGCAATAGGAAAACAAACAAGGAAGCAAATAATGCCAAGGAAACAACAAAAAATAATGTAAATAAATGGCTAAGTATTGATGCAAGTGAAAATGTGATGAAATTCAAATGCTGAATTTGACTCTTATGTTTCATCCTACTCTGGAAACAAGTGTGAAATTATAATCAGGAAACAAAAGAGCAGTGTTTCTGAGACTGGAATTAAATCCCTACATAAAAGGAATGCAGAGGATTTGAAAGGCTTAATAAGAATAACAAAATGATGTTCAAAGGATTGGATCAGTTTGAAGTAAGTTACCTGTGAAGAAATGATTTAGAAAATGCTTTCAGGAATTTAAATCTATTTTTAAAATCAAGATAATTACAGAATATGAGACTATAGATAGCGGTTCCTAAACTGTGAGGTTTAGACTAATCATTAGTTATCATTTCAGAGAATAGCTTTCATAGATTGGGGCAAATACAGAAATTTACTTAGAGGAGGTGGAATTTAATCTGACTTTTTAAGGATGTAGGATTTAGATAGATGTGAGAAGTATGGCATGTTGGAACATCCCATGCAAGAAATAGCAAGAGCATATTTAAGTACATTTAATTTGACATAGAGCTTGAGTTTAGCTCATTTGGTAGAGTACTTGCTCTGCACTCTCTGTGGCCCTGAGTTTGATCCCCAGCATCACAAAAATAGTAGAAGGATATGGCAGCCCATTCATGAAGCAATCTGGAAACAATTAGCCATTGAAAACCCTATGAATAGCAGAGAAGCTCTGACATAGTGCTTGGCATGGCACAGCGTCTGGGAGTGTTTCAACCTGTTCTACATAGGGTCACTATGAGTCGGACCTAACTCTATGGCACCCGTTGTTGTTGTTGTTAGGTGCCGTCGAGTCGGTATCCGACTCAGAGCGACCCTCTGTACAACAGGGGAAACACTATTGTCAGTGCTTCTTTGCTGTGCATAGGGTTTTCAATGGCAGCTATGGCACCTAGCAACAACAAATTTTGCATGATGGATGACTGTCCTGTAACCTATTTTCCATTTATACTTTTTGTTGTTTAAATGCTATCATAGACAAAGGAAAAGAAAAAAGACTTTTCTCACTTGCTTTTCTCATTTTTATCAGTTTTTGTTACCTCTGATTAAGTGCTGTTTCATATTTTATGTTTGCTTAAAAATAATTAATAGGATATATAGCCATATAAATGTTTAAATTTCAAATGTTATTGAGTTTTGAAGTGAAATAAGGGTAGCAGTCTTTAAAATATTATTATGTCTTGATTGTATTGTATATTCCTTCTTTTAATTAAGAAGCTCACCAGACACTTTTTAATACTATCCCCTAACTAGATCCCTATGTATTCAAATTGCTTGTATTGAGGGGGGAATAGCTTAATACAAGCTTATTAGCCAACTGAGCTGCTTGGAAATCCCCCAGCAGACTGTTAAATAAAGTTTAATCAACCAGGTAAGACCCTGATGAGGCTGACAATTAGACTTACTGTATGTTTTAAATGGGGATGCTTTGTTTCAAAATGCTACTTAAATACAGGGATGACAAATTTAGACCTGCTCTAGCAGCTATAGCCTGCAGCTGAAGCCCTGTGGCATCCAATCTCATCAGATCTCAGAAGCTAAGCAGGGTCAGGCCTGGTTAGTACTTGGATGGGAGACCGCCTGGGAACACCAGATACTGTAGGCGAGGGAGAAGGACCTGGCAACCCCCTCCCAAAAATCAATCTGCCATTGAAAACCCTATGAATAGCAGAGAAGCACTGACAATAGTGTTTCACCTGTTTGTATGCAGGGTCATTATGAGTTGGATGCTGACTCCACGGCACCTAACAACAACAACAACAACAACAACATAGCAGCCATAAATCAAAATCCCACCCACCTCCATCCTTGTACTTCATTGCTTTGTTGAATTAAAAAATATTTATTTATCACTGAATTGCTACTAGGGTTTTAGCCTGATTTAAAATTGTTGTTTGGCGTCAGGCTCGGTGGCGCATGCCTGTAATCCCAGGCGCTTGGGAGGCAGAGGCAGGAGGATCGCAAGTTTGAGACCAGAGGCAGTCTGTATAATTTAGTGAGACCCTGTCTCAAAAAAGTAAAAAAAAAAAAATGGGCTGGGGGTGCAGTTCAGTGGTTCAGCACTTGCAGAACATGCAAGTGTGAGGCCCTGGGTTCAACCCCCCAGGATGGCAAAAAATAAATAAATAAATAAATGAATAAAATAAAATTGCCATTTGAATGGGAAAGATAGTTGCAGTACTAATATATACTGTACTGCAATCAATTAAGCAGAGTTTTCTTTTCTTTCCCAATATATCTCTGAACTGAATTAGCAATCTTTTTCTGGCTTCTATAAAAATGTATATGTTTATACATATGTAAAAATATACAAATGCAAATATATGCACATGCACACACCTGACAAATAGTATATGGATCTAGTAAAAAATGTACACAAGATTATACTATTAAAGATTATTTCTTTTGTTCACTCATCATGTTAAGTTTCAAATGTAAGGACATATGTAAATTAAAATAAGAGATTTAATTGTCCCTTTTGAAAACAAAAGAAGAGACTTTCCCACTTACTTTTTCTTAGAGCATTTACTTCAGAAAACTTGTTCTGTAATTGTACGTTCTTTCTCTTTGTCTCTTTGAAATATATGTAAATCTTCAAAGCTAAATAAGCCTCTGACCAGCTTTGTAGCTGGAGAATGTTTTTCTCAATGACCTAAGAACCATCTTTTTACAATGTAATTATTAAAGAAGAAAGAAACCATGCCTTTCAGTCTCTGTGGAGTTTATAAGCCTAACTTCAATGGACAATTTTTTCCAAGTTACAAAAGTACCTCTCGCCACAGATATGAGTTTATTTTTCCATTGGATAAAGCCAATTAGCCAACACAAATGATCACCCAGACTATCAACTGAATTTAGGATGATGAACTATGTGTAACAAATGGTGCTGGGAGTTCTTAGTTGAAGACTGATTACTCTTATGTTGGGAAAATGTATACAATAGGTTGAATCTGCTTAACTATATAAAAAGGTGAGATTTCTTTCTGAGTTTGCAATTCCTTAGCTGATTTCATGCAATGCATATCATAGTCTGTTTTAAAGTTTATTCAATGATAAAAATGTTTTATTTCTCTTCTAATTTTGAGGGGAGTTTTTCTCTGTTGACAGGAGAGTTTATTTCTAACTGTTTTCCCCCAAGACAAACAACAGAGATCATCCTGGTTTTTAATGGAGAAAGGGGATATACTTAAAATCTCAGATAGCTAAAAGATTGCTCAAGATGATTGGTGACACTGAATTGGAAACCAACATAGTATCACCAATATATCTGTCTAGGCAAGTTTTCTAGCTTGACATGCAACTTAGGAAATAATTTAAGTGTAAGGATGATTTTCAAACACATTGGACAGTCAGAAATATCCAAAGTATGTTCTCTTGGCCCTATGCTTACTCAAATGTGACAAATAAGAGTTTTATGATGCATCTAGAACAGCTGCACACATAAACATAAAAATGGATATAAAATACACATTTCTGTCTTGAATATTATTTTCTTAAACATTTTAATTAAAGTATGATACATGTATATATAGAGAAATATAAATATATAATCCTCAAATTATTAAAATGAATACCAATGTAATCACATCCCAGGTCAAGAATTAGAAAGTTGCTAAAACCCAAAACTACCATATCGGTGTCTCTTGCAATAAATTGCTCTTCCTTCCTCGTTCCTGATTTGTATTATCATAGATATTTTTTGCATGTTTCTGAGTTTAAGTGGAATTATATCCATTTTTTTCTGGATGCTTCTGCTCAAAATTATGTTTGTGAGTGTGTTGCAATAATTCACTTCATTAGTGTATGGTATTTCATGTAGATGACTGTATCACAGGATATTAGCTCATTTCAGTGCTGACAGATTTTATTTTCAGTTTGAAGCTATAGTACATAAAGCTGATGCTAATACTTTTCAATTTCTTTAGATGCATCTGTATATGAAATGCTATTTAATATATACTAAGAGTGGAATTGGCCTGCAGCCATAGCCCTGTGGAATCCCATCTCATCATATCTCGGAAGCTAAGCAGGGCCAGTCCTGGTTAGTACCTGGATGGGAGACGGCCAGGAACACCAGGTGCTGCAGGCTTGGGAGAAGAACCTGGCAACCCACTGGCAAAAATCAATCTGCCATTGAAAACCCTATGAACAGAAGAGAAGCACTGACAATAGTGTTTCCCCTGTTGTACAGATGGTCGCTATGAGTCGGATACTGACTTGATGGCACCTAACAACAACAACAACAAGAGTGGAATTGCTGGATCATAGATAAAATTTAGTAGATACAGTTTTGCAAAGTGGTTGTAACAATTTACACGTCCATAAGATCTTTATGAGAGTTCCTATTACTTCATATGTTCACCAAAATTTAATTATAGATTTTTTAATTATAATTGTTCTAATACATATTTAGTAGTGTCTCACTGAGTTTTTCAAATTTGCCAGATTATTAATGAGGATGAACATTTTTTACATTTTTAATACTGATTTGTATATTCTGTTGTTGTTATTGTTCGGTGCCGTCGAGTCAAGTCTGACTCATAGTGACCCTGTGTACAGCAGATCGAAACACTTGCCAAATCTGTGCCAGGCAAACCATCTTATTTATGTTTAAGCCCATTGTTGCAGACACTGTGTCAATCCATCTGGAGGAGGGTTTTCCTCTTTTGCATTGACCTGCCACTCTCCCAAACATGATGTCCTTCTCCAGGGATTGATCTCTCCTGACTACATGTCCAAAATATGTAAGATGCAGTCTGCCCATTCTTGCTTCCAAGGAGCACTCTGGTTGCACTACTTCTAGGACAGATTTGTTGGTTCTTTTGGCAGTCCATGGTAAATTCAATAGACTTA
>VMDO01006545.1:0-42924 GCA_007922755.1 Pedetes capensis
CCACCCCCTTCTCCTCCTCTGCCTTCTCCTCCTCCACCCCTTCTCTCCTCTGCCTTCTCCTCCTCCTCCTCCACCCCCTTCTCTCCTCTGCATTCTCCTCCTCCTCCTTCTTCCTTTGAACCCAGTGCCTCGCATATACTTTGCAAGTGCTCTACCACTAAGCTGCTCCCCCAGATCATTTTTAATATATTTTTTTTTATAATTTTGAGGCAAAGTCTCTTTTGCCTCTGGCCTCAAACATGTGATCGTCCTGCCTCTGCATCCCCAGTGAGTGCAAAAGCAAGCATGAGCCACGGAATGTGTTGTGTGGTCGGTGATACAGAAGGTGTTGAAATATGAGTGACAGGTGGGCGCTTGCTCACGGAGCTTCCCAACCCACCTGTTTTCTTACTGTTCTCTACTTATTTATAAACATTTCTGTAAAATAAAACTGTTGTTTTCGAGGACACTAGCTTCAGACTGTTTACTATTTTTCCCTATACCTTCTAACTTCAGTTTCTTCTTGTCACTTCAGCATGAGTTCTGTGTGCTGCATCCACCTGGGGTTTTTTACTAGTGGGTGGAAGTTAATAATACACAACCAGACCGGGAAACTTTGAAGGCGATGGCAGTGCTTTCTTATTGACGCTTGGAGTTGTTAGTTATTTGCTGTGGCTGCTGTTTCTTTATCTTTAGTGATAACCAAACATAAAATATGAAGGAACCTCAGTGTGTGTTTCTGGCCCTTGAGGGAAGATGCTGATTGCCAAGCTGCCTTCTCCTCTATCCGCTTCTTTAGCGAGCACACTCTACGTGCAAGGCACTGACCAGTGAACACACAGAGAAGATGTTTCTCTGACTTCAAACAGCTTGCAGTTTGATGGGGAAGAAGACATATCTAAATCATTAGCTCAGTGAGGCATTTTCATGGTCCCTAGGAAGCAAGGGCCTGCAGCCATAGCCCTGTGGCATCCAATCCTGTCAGATCTCTGAAGCTAAGCAGGGTTGGGCCTGGTTAGTACCTGGATGGGAGACCGCCTGGGAACACCAGGTGCTGTAGGCTTGGGAGAAGGACCCGGCAACCCACTGCCAAAAATCAATCCACCATTGAAAACCCTATGAACAGCAGAGAAGCACTGACAATAGTGTTGCATCTGTTGTACGTAGAGTTGCTGTGAGTCAGATACCGACTTGACGGCACCTAACAACAACAAGGAAGCAAGGCTTCTTTGTGTAGATGGGGTGGAATGTCATGTAGATCATTTCTACAGGCTAGATGTGTTGTTGCCATTAGGTGCCTTCGAGTCCAGTGTGACTCATAGTGATTTTCATAAGGTTTTCCATGACTGTGTCGGGATTGCTTTCGGAGTGCATTGCCACATCCTTCTCCCGTTTTTGCTGTGCTAAGTATTGAACTCAGGTCTTCAGAGAGTAGAGCAGAGGAGCACTCTAGCAACTGAGCTAACCCCAGCCCAGGCTGGATGTAGGCTAGACATTGTGGCTGCTATTTTGGCCATCCTGAAACAGGATACCTAAAATGACCTCCTGGGTCGTTGGCCATAGCAACAAAATCAGTCCAAAACATATAGCTTGGCTAGGTCTGCTATGGGGCTGGGATTTAGCTCAGTTGGTAGAGCGCTGCGATGCAAGTCTCTGAGGTCCCGAGTTCACTTCCCAGCACCGCAAGAATGGGAGAAGGATGTGGCAATCCATTCCCAAGGCAATCCCGAAACAGCCAGCCATTGAAAACCCTATGAGGGTCACTATGAGTCGGATACCGACTCGACGGCACCTAACAACAACAACAGGTCTGCTATAGTGATAAAGGTGCGATCCACATTCCATCTTAGAGGAAGGGAAAAAGGAATGAGAGAGGACTTGCCAGGGACCTCCATGGGATCCACCCTACGCGTGCCACCCTATGGCCTGTCCTGCCTCGGCCACACACAATGTTAGGTTACATAAGAAACCTAAAGTTGTAATTTTATCAGTATCGTAAATGTAAATGTAGTTCTGTCACTGGACTATTTTTGTCCTCTCAAGATTGAGAGGTCAATATAAAAAAGGGGGTGAGGATCGTAAAAGCCACTTATAAACCTCTTTTGCTGAAAAGCATTGCAGATCCCCATGAGGCATCTGAAGGTCTCCAGCCTCTGTCCTAAACCTGCAACCAGTTTGGATCCCAAAGTTGCAATTGATATGACTTTGTTGTTGTTGTTGTTAGGTGCCGTCGAGTTGAGTCCTACTCATAGCGACCCTGTGTACAGCAGATCGAAACACTTGCCGATTCTGTGCCAGGCAAACCATCTTATTTATGTTTAAGCCCATTGTTGCAGACACTGTGTTAATCCATCTGGCGGAGGGTTTTCCTCTTTTCCGTTGACCTGCCACTCTTCCAAACATGATGTCCTTTTCCAGGGATTGTTCTCTCCTGACTACATGTCCGAAATATGTAAGACGCAGTTTGGCCATTCTCGCTTCCAAGGAGCACTCTGGTTGTACTTCTAGCACAGATCTGTTGGTTCTTTTGGCAGTCCATGGTATATTCAATAGACGTCTCCAGCACCACAATTCAAAAGCATCAGTTCTTTTTCTGTCTCCTTTGTTCAATGTCCAGCTTTCACAACCACATGATGCCACTGAAAATACCATGGCATGAGTCAGACGCACCTTCGTCTTCAATGTGACATCTTTGCTTTTCAATACTCTAAAGGGATCTTTTGCCACAGCTTTTCCTAGAGCAATGCGTCTTTGGATTTCTTGACTGCTGCTTCCACGGGTGTTGATTATAGAGCCAAGCAAAGCAAAATCTTGGACAACCTCAATCTTTTCTCCATTTATTGATATGACAGAGAACCACAAATACCAGCCTCCAGCTATGGCAGACAGCTTCCGGAAAACACTCTGTGGTACCAGACATAAAAGACTGCTTCTTTATGTCGCTCCCACCCCCAGCTTTTCCTTTCTTAAACCTGAAGCTCCTATAAGTTCCCCTAAGAGGGACTCGGGACCACTTGTTCCTCTTCCCCATGTGCACATTGACTAAATCTCCTTTCTCTGCTTAAAAAAAAAATAGTGTAATTCCCATAATCTAGGAGTGAATCCATCACCAGGTACACCTATCATTCACATCCATTTCCGCCTTTTCCCTTTATTTGGCATTGGATGGCTTTTTGTATGTGAGAAAATTAACTCAGGTGAGGGTAGAAATAAAATAAACACACAACATTATTTGATGTGTTCTCTTGAAACCATTGGTTTTCAATGTTCCATGAAGGTTTGTGAAGTTTTAAGAGCATATAGCTTGGGGTTCTCCAGAAGTGTGTCACTGGGGCCAGGCTTCCTTAGGATCCACTGTCTCCCTTTACCTTGTTCCACCAGGTGGCACCAGAAAAGCACAAGCATCTGCCTTACCCCAAGGATCCAGCGGGATCTTGCTGTGCTGGTATTTATACCTCTGCTTTGCATTGCCTCATTTATTTGGGGCATTATCATAATTGCAGCCTGCATATATTTTCATTACGAGCCTTGTAGCTTTCAGTAACTAATATATCTGTTGGATAGACTGAATCCTATAATTGTTAATTATATGTACAGAACAAATAAACAAAATAAATACAGGCAAAACCACGGGCTAACCGTTCCAAACCCAGTTCAGCCCAAATCATGCTAAAAAAATGCATTCTTATGTTCATGGTTCAAGTACAAGTCCAGGGATCCAGTATGGCATTGTCATGGCCCCAGATGAGACAAGGTTGTTGGGTCAGAGTTGGTGATTGTAGTCCTTATATGTGATGTTGTCTTTGTTGGGTGGCGTCAAGTTGGGTTTGAATAATGGTGACCCTATGTACAATAGCCTGCAGCTGTAGCCCTGTGGCATCTGATCCCGTCAGATTTCAGAAGCTAAGCAGGGTCAGGCCTGGTTAGTACCTGGATGGGAGACCGCCTGGAAACACCAGAAGCTGTAGGCTTGGGAGAAGGACCTGGCAACCCCCTCCCAAAAATCAATCCGCCATTGAAAACCCCATGAACAGCAGAGAAGCACTGACAATAGTGTTTCCCCTGTTGTACAGAGGGTTGCTATCAGTCGGATACCGACTCGACGACACCTAACAACAACAACAACAAATATGTACAATAGACACTACCTGACACTGTGTCATGCCCAGCACTATGTCAGTGCTTCTCTGGTATGCGTAGGGTTTTTCAATGGCTGATTGTTTTGGGATTGTTTTGGGAGTGGGATGCCAAATCCTCTGATTTTTGTGATTTTTATGGTGCTGGGGATCTAACCCAGGGCCTCATTGCTGAGCAGCACTCTACTCACTGAACTAAACCCTAGCCCCCTTATGTGACATACTCACAGGAAGCAAGCAACTGCAGAGAATGTGTGGTGATCAGCCATGATGTGAGGCGCATTGAGTGTTCCGCTCTCTTTTGCTCCCCGATGCTGTATTGTGGAGGAGGGAGTAGACCCATGGACCTGCAATGCTGGAGCTACCGTGGCAAAGCACCCGCTGTGTATAATCTGCACAGCAGTCTTAGCACATTGAGGATACCCATAGCCAGGTGTGATGGCACCTGCCTGTAACGGCAGCACTCTGCAGGCGGAGAAGGGAAGATTGTGTGTTCCTGTCTGGGCTGTGTAATAAGACCCTGTATCAAAAGACAGAACAAGCTGGGTGCTGTGGTAACACTGTAATCTCGGCAACCTGGGAGGCTGAAGCAGGAGTTTGAGGCCAGAGGCAGCCTGTGCAATTTAGCAAGACCTTATATCAAAAAACCCCAGAACAAAACATAGAGGGGGTTGGAGGCACAGCTCAATGGTAGAGCATTTGCCTAGCATGCACAAGGCCCTGGATTCAACCCCTTAGTACCACAAAAATGAATCACCAAATATACACACACACACACAACACACACACACGCACACACACAGGCACGCACGCATGCACGCACGCGCGCACGCACACAACCACAAACCCAGAGTACCTACAACTTTGATTTTTAAAACTGTCATAACTTCTGGAAGTTTATATATGAAAGTTTCTAAAATGTATTCCTGAAGTGAAATACAAATATTGCAGAGTTTAGTGTGATTTTTCTCTAAAGCCGAATGGATGGTGAATGTTTTCTCTCACAGAGCCATTGCTGGTTTTTAGACTCTTGTTTGTTTATGATAATGATGCTGTCCAATGTGCTATCATGAAAGTCTTGTCATTCTAGGAACTGTCTTATATTGTAAGTAACGAATGCATGCTTGAGCATGGGCCTAGAATTTGCACTCTGTGGGCAATGACTGTACACAATTCCAGGAATGGTTTCTCAAGTATGGATGAATGGATAAGGTAGTTCATCAGGGGTGATTTCAGATTAACCATTGTTAGATGCGTTGGATTATGGAGGAAGTTTAGAGACCCTCAAGCCCCTTTTCTGACCAACTATCATCTGCCAGGATCTGGAGAAAGTAGGAGCCCAGGGGTGAGGCCAAGGCCAGGCAGAGCAGCCCCCGGATACTAGCAAGGCCTGCACGCCAATCCCAGTCCAGCCTCCGCTCTGCTGTCCCCACCCCTCAGCGTCCCCTGCTTCCACTGCTCACCATCTTCAGATGCAAGGCAGGATTACCTGGAAGAATGTGGTTTGCAGGATTGTGGACTTGGTCCCACAGCAGGCCAAGCTTCCTGCAGACCTCTACCTGCCCTCTGACCACACCTCTTGCTGTGGAGGAAGGGCCAAGCCAGGAAAACATCGCCCCAGCCTCCGTGAGAGGTGGAGAGATGGCAGGGTATGGGCGCCAGGGCAACCCAGCAGGACCTGGCACCCAGGACTTCTCCATCTGGGGGCATACCAGAGGGGACATTAAGCCTCCTGGAGGCTTCTGGTGCCCACCTTGCTCAAAAGAGAAGGAGAGAGAGCCCAAGGGGCCACGCCTCACCCAGAGCCAGTGGCCAGGCAGCACCTTGTAGATTCTGCCCTTCCTATCCCCTTCCCTCTCTGATGTCACAGAAAAGAATCACCGTGGGAGAGCAGGTGAGGCCTCTGTCCCCACACACTCCTGAGTGGACTAGGGATGGGGGTGGTCCTGTGAGCCCCCACCTGCATCCCTCCTCTCTACCCAGCTCTGCCTTTTCCCAAGTGAGGCCTTGGGGCAGACAGACGCAGGAAGCCAGTTGCCAATATCCTCAGTAAGCACAGTGGCAAACACATGGCCCTCCTGGTGTCTGAGTTACACATGGACTTCAAGAAATAATATTGATAATGCCGGGTGCAGTGGTGCATGTCTGCAATCCCAGCGTCTTGGGAGGTGGAGGCGGGAGGATCGCAAGTTTGAGATCAGAGGCAGTCTGTGTAACTTAACGAGACCCTGTCTCAAAAAAGTAAAAGAATGGGCTGAGGGTGCAGCTCAGTGGGCCAGCACTTGCAGAGCATGTAGGCGCGAGGCCCTGGATCCAACACCCAGTACTGCCAAAAAAAAAAAAAAAAAAAAAGAAGAAAAGAAAAAAAAGAAATAATATCAGTAAAAGCAGGTCAGGAGCACAGCATTGCTAGCAGCCACTGGCTGCTCTCCTTGGGGGTTGAATCGTATTCTGGGGTTTTGAACTGTGTTGTGAGATGCTCAGTGAGGCACGAGAGGGGCTCAGGAAACACAGCTTGTTATACTTACAGCTCTAAATACAGGGGGCGTGCACGCCCATGCAGGGTCCCAAGAGAAGGACACCAGATGGGCAGGAGGCAGAGCACAGGAGCAAGGGAGGGGAGGGGCCGTGGGAACAGCATGGCGGGGTAGGGGCATGCTTTAGGATTGGCGACTTTCATCAGTTTGGCCGGCTGTGGGCTCATGGGCTGGGCATGAGTTGCTTGGCCCTGGGATGGTTAAGGAAGATTAGTATCGTCCCCTGAGCTATGGGGACTGGATGGAGAAGGCGCCACTCTGCATTAGTGAGTTGCGGGTAACAGACGCACTCTGGCTCGGGCCCTTTGTTATCTTTCAGAATTGGCTGGCCACGGAGGGCCAGTGTCCCCCAGCCAGAAGGGTTCACAGGATGTCAAAACATCGCGATGAACTGCATAGTAAAAGATATTTACAGGCACCCTTATAAACAGGGTCAGCTGGGGATGGCGCCTTTGTATACATCTCCGCGAACTGCGTCTGGTCCGTGGACAGCTTTGCCTGGATCCTGCCTCTCAGCTGTTGTGCAGAATGTACCAACTTAAACTCCGCCCCTGAGCCCCAGCCAAGAGCCAAACAGCCATCTGACAGGTGATAGAGAATAGCAACTCACAGGACCTCCGCAGGATCACTGAGAAGTTAGCGAAGGCAGGTCAGCCAGGTGCTTATGAGCAAGCCCTGCACGCTGAGCTCTTGTCCCACCCCTTATTTGCTCTGTAACCTAGGGCCAGATTCTGACTTCTCTGTGTCTCATGGTAAATGGGAGGAGTAATGATAAGTTCCTCGTGAGGCTGTTTGGAAATGTCACGGTCTGTGACGCTCTTAGATGCCTCGTACCTGAAGGCGCAGGCTATGTGTTTGCAAAGGTAGACTTTGGGGAACATCTTTGCGGAATGTGCCGGAGCACCGAGCCTTGAGTGTCAGATATTGTGAGGTGCATCCAGTTATTGAGGTCCTGAGAGATCAAAGTATCTGAAGCTCTGACTGGTTCCCCATTGTCAACACCACAGCAGACTGTGCCTCAGCAAGCATGTCCAAATGTGGACTCTAACTGGACGCATTGTCAGAAGGCAGCAGGCATAGAAAATATGCAGAGATCTACCTTTTCTTTTCTTTTCTTTTTTTTTTGTGGTACTGGGGGTTGAACCCAGGGCCTCACGCTTGCATGCTTTGCAAGTGCTGCACCACTGAGCTGCACCCTCAGCCCATGTTTTTGCTTTTTGAGACAGGGTCTCGCTAAATTACACAGACTGCCTCTGGTCTCGAACTTGCTATCCTCCTGCCTCCACCTCCAGAGCCGCTGGGATTACAGGCGTGCGCCACCCTGCCGGGCGGAGAGCTCTTCCTTTTTAAATAAAAAGATACTTGAGCGGATACTTTGATGCAACATCAATGATGGCGATACTTTTCTTGAGATATCGTCGATGTTACATATGCATAAACCAGTGCTCTGTAGCACACCATTCTTCATCAGACCTGAAAGCTGATTGTCTCTGTTATCATTGTGACTAGCTTGTCACTAGCTTCCAGCTGTTTCCAGAGAAGTATCTTGTCCTTGTAAGTATTCATTGCAGTCAACTAAAGGAGTGAAGAGAAATGCTACTGCTTGATATTCTCCGTAATAAGGCATTGCATATGGAAGACCATACCAGATTAACCAATTTAAAAGACAAATATTGGATTTCCATGCAAGGCTATTTTAAGGCCTTTTTATTCATGCATATTAAAACACAAATGAACAGTGATTATCTCAAATGGCCTGCTCAGGGCTTTGTTCCTCCTGGTAGTTAGTAGCAGGTTGTGGGTATGGGTTATGGGCTTTAAAAATATTACCGTGGACTTGTCTGTAAATGATGGCAATTTTAGCCTAAAAATAAAAAGGCGAAGAATCAAGGCAGTTCTTATAAGATCCCGGCCTTCTTTAGATAATTGATTGAATACTTCGGGGCAATGATTTTTTTGTTGATTACTACCAGACAGTTGGTAAATAGGTAGACAGAACATATGCCTTAGATTCCAGCAACTTTTGAATTTCAGGTTTTGACTCTGCCACTTGTTGTTGTTGTTGGGTGCCATCGAGTTGTGTCTGACTCATAGCGAACCTCATAGGGTTTTCAATGGCTGATTGTTTTCAGGATTGTCTTGGGAGTGGATTGCCACATCCTTCACCCATTTTTGAGGTGCTGGGAATCAAACCCAGGACTTCAGAGACTGCAGAGCAGTGCTCTACTAACTGAGCTGAATCCCAGCCCTGCCACTTATTGTTGTTGTTGTTAGGTGCCATCGAGGTAGTGTCTGACTCATAGTGACCCTGTGTACAACAGGAGAAACACGATTGTCAGTGCTTCTCTGCTGTTCATAGAGTTTTCAATGGAGATTGAGTTTTGGGAGAGGGTTGCTGGGTCCTTTTCCTGAGCCTGCAGCACTTGGTGTTCTCAGGCAGTCTCCCATCCAAGTACTAGTCAGGTCTGATCCTGCTTAGCTTCTGAGATCTGACAAGATGGGGTGTCACAGGGCTACGGCTGCAGGTTCCACTTACTAGCTAAGTTACATTGGGTATATTTTCTGGTCTCCAGGATGCAGGTAGTAATAATTTCTTTTGCTGTATTCACTGGAATTCCAATGTTAGTGGATCCTGCTTCCAAATAGTTTCATGGCTTTTACAGACTGCCTAGGTGGAAGTTTCTGATGCTTTTTTATGAAATAAACTAATACGAATATATTATCTTTAAGCTTCTTCTACAATGCACTTTATCAGGATATGCGATTACACATTCTCCATTAACTGGCCTTATTCAAATACATGTTCATTCCTGAAATCCTGAGCGCCTTGGAGAAGCAAGCATGCTGGGGATCCAACAGGGATGGAAGTCTCTGTCCTTACAAAGCTTAGATTCTGGCATGTGCAGATGGAAGGGGAACAGATGAGCAATGAGCAGACAAGGAGTGTTCCATCCATGGGGTGAAATGCGTCCTAGGGAGGAAAATTGAGCAGGATCACTTAGGACACTTCCCCCACCCCTCTCTAATGCTGGCTGACCCTTTTCTCTAACTTGTCTTCTCACTGAGATGGAATCTGGGAGAGTTAGAAGGGGAAGTTTAATGAAATGAATTGTGATATTTTTGGTGGAACACAATATTTGCATTGATTAGGATGAAAGTAATCACATTTTGTGTTTGTTGCTATAGGATTTACCAGGGTTTAATATTTGGCAAGCCTGTAGCCGTAGCCCTGTGGCATCCAATCCCCTCTGATCTCTGAAACTAAGCAGGTCAGGCCTGGTTAGTACATGGATGGGAGACTGCCTGGGAACACTAGGTGCTGTAGGCTTGGAAGAAGGACCTAGCAACCCACTCCCAAAAATCAATTAGCCATTGAAAACCCTAGGAGCAACAGAGAAGCACTGATAATAGTATTTCACCTGTTGAACGCAGGGTTGCTGTGAGTCGGATACCGACTCAATGGCACCTAACAACAACAATATTTGGCAAGTAGTAGGACCATTAAGTAAGTGGTCTGATCTCACAAAGTTTTCTTTTCCCTTTGATATAGTAAATAGATGATACAGAGGAGTTGTTGTGATGGCCACATGGAGTTTATTTTTAACACAATAATGTATTTGTTTTCATTAGGTAAAAATATCTTGGAGGTTATTTTACAGATCTAGTTTTTGTATTTTCCCCTCAAACTTCCTTCTACCAAATTGATACGATTTAAAATCTGGGAAAATTTGTATTTTGAGCAGATGTTCCTTAGATGGTATGGGCAGACAGGGAAAGGACACATTTGGAGTGGGCTGGACGGTCTGCTTTGGGTCATGAAACCCACTGAGCCTGCTCATTTTCCGGCCTTATGGCTGCGTGCTGAATGGTTTGTGCTGGACCAGCTCCCAGCCCTGCATAGCTGAGCCTTCACCAGAGCAACCACCTCCTCTTACCTCTTCATTCTTCCCTTTTTAAAACCCTCTGGAGATGTGACTCTTAGAGGAACTGTGGGGATCAGCGTTATTTTGTTAAGCAAGGAAATGCTAGAGATGAAGCCCAAGGGCCCCCTTGCCAGGCTCTGTATTGAAACCTCTAGAATTTCTTAGAAAGCCCTAACCACCCTTGCAAACACTCACAAGAGAGACATGTTCATTTAGTGACCTCTCTGATTTTTACCCAAACCTTGCTTTCTCCAACCTGGGCAGATTCTTCAGGTATTTTAAAAAAAAAAAGTGGTGCTTTTATGAATAAAGTGGCACATTTGTGAAGAATGCGTTCGAAAGCAGTTTTACAACCGTAGCATTTTGGCTTGAAAGCCAAGGATGTTTTGCAAACACCTGAATTACTTTAGTTTTTAAGTATCAGTAGGAATGGGGTTCCAAGTTAACAGCATATAAAATCAAGTCCAGTGTTTTTCATCTACTGGTATCTTACCACCTGCAGTTGTAGCCCTGCGACATCTGATCTTGTCAGATCTCACAAGCTAAGCAGGGTTGCTCTTCGTTAGTCCTTGGATGGGAGACTGCCTGGGAACACCAGGTGCTGCAGGCTTGGGAGATGGACCCGGCAACCCACTCCCAAAAAACAATCAAACATTGAAATCTTATGAATAGCAGAGAAGCACTGACAATATTGTTTGGCTTTTGTACGCATGGCTGCTATGAGTTGGATACTCCACAGCACCTAACAACAAGTAGCTTACCATTTGTGGCCATGTTTCTCTTGTCTGTATATATCATTGCTTTTCCCAGGAGAAAGAAAGAATTCTTTTTCATCCTCATTTTCTTTTCTCTTTTAAATAATTCTTAAAATGTTTGCTAAATCCCTTAGCGAACATTTTTTTACTGATATCAAAACTTTTTTACTGATATCAAGGTAAGATAAAACTTCAAACACATTAATCTGGTGGGCGGAGAGCTGACCTGCATAAGACCTAAACACTCACAACCGTTCAAGCTGCCCACGTGGACACAAAGCCATTTTTGTAGTCTTTTACTTACTTTCTATGAATAGAAAATGGTGGTCAAGGAACGCAGTCACTAGCTCACTGTTGAAGGTTGAAGAGTTTGAGATTTTACCCCTCTCAAATGGTCTTAGCCTGCCACCATGTCACGGATGCTGGCAGAAGAAACAAGATTCCTGGGCCAGAGGTAGAGAAATTTCTCACTCACAGCACAGCAAGCTACGTGAGCTTTATGCTTGTTTGGACTCCTACTGTCCTCCAACTGTGCAGGGAAGGCAGAGGGAAACAGTGTACATGCACTAGATCTGTGTCACAGTGAGATGGCAGTCTCAATCCCAAGGAAGCCAAGTCCAGCCAGGCACAGTGGCATACCCCTGTAATCCCTGCAGCTCGGGAGGCAGAGGCAGGAGGATCGCAAGGTCAAGACCAGAGGCAGTCTGCGTAATTTAGTGAGACTCTGTCTCAAAAAGTAAAAAAATGGCTGAAGGTGCAGGTCAGTGGTCCAGCACTTGCAATGCATATAAGCATGAGGCCCTGGGTTCAACCCCTGTTGTTGTTGTTGTTAGGTGCTGTTGAGTAAGTATCCAACTCATAGTGACCCTCTGTACATCAGGGGAAACACTATTGTTAGTGCTTCTCTGCTATTCATAGAGTTTTCAATGGAAGATTGATATTTGCGAGTGGGTTGCCAGGTCCGTCTCCCAAGTGTTCAACCCCTGGTACCAAAAAAAAAAAAAAAAAAAAAAAAGGAAAGAAAGAAAGAAAGCCACGTCTTTTATAATGGCTACAAAAAATTTACTCATCCAATGTTTGTCCTAGAATGAGACGTTATCCTTATCATCCTGGATAGTAAACAGATCTTCCCTTTTCATTGGAGGGGGGTTCCATCTCTGTCTTCTAAGACTGTTTACTTCACAAACATCCTTGAAAAAGACAGTCCAGGACAAAAGTCGTGCTGGCCTCTGCTCAATGCAACATACCATTGGACAATTCCCTACCAGCGCTCCCATGGATGTATTGACATCTCTTCTTGGAAGCTGAAAGATTTATGACTTCATCCTTTTTTTGCCCTAATCCAACTGATTATCCCTACTTAACCTTTACGAGTTGCAGTGTTCTCTCCACGTGCATCACCATTCTATTCTTGTCCCAACACTGTGTCATATTCAATATTCATGTTTTATTCACACCAATAGATGGATTTGTCAGACTTCCCTATTAAACGTATCCCAAGACTATTCATGTTTAAAATCTAGCATTAGGGTTACTACCTTGCAGGCTCATCGGAATAAATGTTGAATGAATTGATAAATAAACATGTTCTTGATTTTTCTTAGCAAAGAGAACAATTTAGAATGCCCACTGTTTAGGTATAATATTCATTCAGTGAATAAATAAAGGAATATTGTTGTTGTTGTTAGGTGCCGTCGAGTCGGTATCCGACTCATAGTGACCCTCTGTACAACAGGGGAAACATGATTGCCAGTGCTTCTCTGATGTTCATAGGGTTTTCAATGACAGATTGATTTTTGGGAGGGGGTTGCCAGGCCCTTCTCCCAAGCCTACAGCTTCTGGTGTTCCCAGGCGGTCTCCCATCCAGGTAGTAATCAGGCCCGACCCTGCTTAGCTTCTGAGATCTGACGGGATTGGATGCCACAGGGCTACAGCTGCAGGCAAAGAAATATTAGCAGAAAGTTATTCTAAAATACTTGAAAATGTATTTCAATTGTAGTTCTTCACTGGACCTGGTAAGGTTTAAGAAATCTTTAGATTTCTATCCTTTTAAAACTCATTCCGTATTGGTGGTTTCCGGTGGTTCTCCCCACCCCAAGGAGATTATGTGTTGTAAACTCTCAGTCCTCTTCCAGTGGTGGTGGTGGTGGTGGTGGTGGTGGCAGGTGGGAGGTGTTGGCTGTGAAGGAGCTGCCACCAGGAACTTACGTCATTTTGTTTGTTTTTGTTTTTTACTTAGTGGTTGTTTTATTGGTGCAAAGAACATTTACAATTTACCCATACCTCATTTGATGGTTGAGGTAATCAATATACTTTATTAGAAATTTTTAATGTACAACTTAATGTGTTTCATTCTGACATGCATTTCATGGTGACATTTCTATATAGACATTTCATCATACATTGCACAGGTGACTTCCCCTTTACCCCCTCGTGCCCCTCCCCCCCCACCTCCCACCAGTGACCCCTCTTCTACTTGCGTGTCTTTTTGTGGGGATATTTTACTGTATACCCTTGCATCCCAATTGTGATTTAAGCCCACATGTTTTTCTCTAGTGATCTATCTCAGACACTTGTGTCTGCGGAGCTTATGAACACTGGAAAGGCAAACACCTTCGATGCCACTTCCGCAGTTCCTTGCATATCTGTGGTCTCCAGGTGAGCTGGACCATGCCTAAATGCTTTCTTCTCATTCCTGCATCACCTGTTCCGCACCGAACATTGCCAATGCATTTCTTTTATTTTTACCCTGGGAATAAATTTTCTGCTAAACCCGTATGTAAATACTCATAAAAATACCCTTGCAGCATGGGTAGTTACTGTAGCTTTTAAACTGGCAAATGGGAAATTTTTGTAAGGAATGATCATTACATTTCAGTTATCAAAGAACAGGTCACAATTATCTGAAGAATGGAGAGATTATATTCAGAAATGCAAATTAAAATAATTACATCCAGAGTTTATTTCTTAATTCTTATTAGTAGTGTTCAGACAAGGAGGACAAATAGCTAAATGAGGAAAATTGCGAATAAACTGCAAGTAGACTGATTACCCATTACTATCCACTTTCAAATGTAAAAAAAAAAAAAAAAAAAGAAAGTTCACTTTGTTAACAACTGTTTTGAAACTCCATGACTGTCTTTATACTATCTGGATTTGAAGGGTCCCCCAGGTCCTCTCTTCACCCTTATGAAGACACATTCTGGGTACCCTTGTGTCATGGTGGCGTTGTTGCTGGGTGGGTTACTCAACCACATTAACCTCACAGCTCAGTGTTGTTATTTCGTTTTCCAGTGCTTACCACAGGGCCTGATGCTTGGTTGTTGTTGTTGTTAGGTGTCTTTGAGTCGGTATCTGACTCATAGCGACCCTCATAGGGTTTTCAGTGGCTGATTGTTTCAGGATTGCCTCTGGAGTGAGTTGCCACATCCTTCTCCCATATGATGCTTAGTTATTGTTGTTAGATGTCATTGAGTCGGTGTCTAACTCATAGCGACCCTAGGTACAACAGGCAAAAACACTTTATCAGTGCTTCTCTGCTATTCATAGGGTTTTCAATGGTGGATTGATTTTTGGGAGGGGGTTGCCAGGTCCTTCTCCCAAGCCTACAGCACCTGGTGTTCCCAGGCGGTCTCCCATCCAAGTACTAACCAGGTCCGACCCTGCTTAGCTTCTGAGATCTGAGGGGATCGGATGCCACAGGGCTACGGCTGCTTAGTAGGAGCCAGTAAATAGGTATTTAATGATGGGATGCACAGATTCTATTTCTAGGTGCACATTTTTTTCCTGCAAATGAAGGACAAAGTCTTCTTACTTTGGGAGATTGTGAGGTTGAGGGCAAATTGCTACCAGCAAGAGGCCATCTTCTCCCCACTGAACACCCCTGGTTTCAGCATCCTGATGCACTTGCTGTCCCAGGACGAGGCTTCACAGGCGGCTATCACATTTGCTCTTGTGCGATGGGGTCCCCGAGACTGCTGGTCTTGGCCATGCTCACCTGCCAGCTCCCCGTACCAGCTGTTTAGTCTGACTGGGTCGGCCTCCCATAGCAAGCACCCCAGGGCATTCCAGGTAGGACTGAAAGTAGTGAAGCCTGCTGCCTTGGAAGGAACACAGATTTTTTTTCCTTTGGCTTTTGTGAGACAGCATCTCACTGTGAAGCCCAGGCTGTTCTGGAACTTGCTATGTAGATCAGGCTGGCCTTGAACTCACATAGATTGTCCTGCTTCAGCCTCCTGAATGCTCTGATTATAGGTGTGTGCCACCACGCTCAGTTGGACACAGGTTTTTATTTCACCTAAAACAATGTCAGTCTCAAAGTGGGAAAAAGTAGAATTTAAAATACCTATGACTATTTTGGAGCTGGGATTTAGCTCAGTTGGTAGAGCGCTGCTCTGCAGTCTCTGAGGTCCTGTGTTCAATTGCCAGCACCGCAAAAATGGGAGAAGGACCTGACAATCCACTCCCAAGGCAATTCCGAAGCAGCCATTGAAAACCCTATGAGGGTCGCTATGAGTTGGATACCAACTTGACGGCACCCAACAACAAGAACAACATGATTGTTTTAGGGCTAGGAGTTAGCTCAGTTGGTAGAGCACTGCTCTGTAGTATCTGAGGTCCTGGGTTCGATTCCCAGCACCACAAAAATGGGAGAAGGACATGGCGATCTACTCCCAAGGTAATCCCGAAACAGCCAGCCATTGAAAACCCTGTGAGTGTTGCTATGAGTCCGACAGGAGTTGATGGCGACTAACAACAACATGACTGTTTTGGCTTTGAAGTGGGTTCATGCACATATGCACATTTTTTTTCTGAAATTCTCAGTTTTAGCTTCCAAATGAATATTTTAATGTACACTGTCAGCTCTCAAGAACTGTACAGTAAAAAGTGCCAAAGGGGCAAATTTATTATTTCATAGAACCTTTTACATGTTGGCCAGATATTTCAAAAAGTGTAACTTTTTGAATGTGAATCAATGCCACTAATATATGCTGGTCTATAGGATGAAATATTTGTTTGAGAGATTTTCTTGCTTAATATTAAATTGAACTTGTGGCATTTATTATTTTGTGGCTGCAAGCAGGAAGATGTTGTAACACTTGTGTTTTCTCATCTGAAAGATGGCAATAATGATCTTGTATAGAATTGAAAGTTAAAATCAAAGACATCATGCAAACTCTAAAATTGCTATACAACTATTCAGTTGGTGGAGAGGCATTGAAGAAGGGGGAATCGGCAGAATCCTGCTCTCCGGTGATGTACTAAAACAGGTCAGGACTCAGGCTGGGTTACAGCTGCTTGGAATGCTGAGGGTCAGGACTGAGGCTAGGGCCACATTGGGTTAGGTGGCATCTCACCTTCTTCGGAGAGCAACCAAGTTGGAGAACCACTTGCCTAGTCTTACCAGTGTATGTCCTGAGCAGATTCTGTGCTCATCGAATGTCTGATCTTTTTAAACTCACCTGGACAGCAAAGACATTATATTCAGAATTAGAAGAAGATCTATACCATTCATTATAGACCTAGTCAATTTTAGAGTGGCTATTGAACCACCTTGAAATTCCATTTCTATGAATATCTTGAGTTTGAGATGAGAAGAATGACTTCATTATATCCTTTTTTTCTCTCTCTCTGCCCCCTTAAATAAGCACCTCAAGTTCTGGGTCTAGGCCTTGAATTTCTGTTATTATATACCACCTAGCTAATTAGTTGTTTTGTTAGGTATTATGGAGTCGGTGTCCAACTCATAGAGACCCTACGTGCAACAGGCCAAACACTATTGTCAGAGCTTCTCTGTTGTTCATAGGGTTTTCAGTGGCAGATTAAGTTTTGGGAGTCGGCTGCCAGGTCTGTCTCCTAAGCCTACAGCACCTGCTATTCCCAGGCAGTCTCCCATCCAAGGACTAACCAGGCCCGACCCTGCTTAGCTTTGGAGATCTGATGGATCTGATGCCAGAGGGCTATGGCTGCAGGCACCTGGCTAATTATACAAAAGAAAAAAGCAGTAATGATATTTGCCAGTTTAACTTTGTTTTATTTAAAGGGGATAATTATACTCGATTTTTATAGATAACACTTGAAAATACAGATCCAGACAAAAACATAGTCCGTACATTTAAAAAGTGTATTTTTAAAAATTAGCTAAAAATAAGTACAACACTTAGCACAAGTTAGGAATGGATTCCACTTGTTAAGCTAATGGTGACTTTATATTGGTTGCATTGAACCTGGGCACTTTAGGAGATGAAATCCAACCAGATGATTTGTGCTTGAAACATTGTTTCAGAAGTTTTCATTTCTGTAAAGGTCAATTCTGAGTGGCTGCTGTTGTGTGTCATTTTCTATGATGCTGCCACCTTGCTGATATTGCGTCAAAGACATCGTACACTTGGCCGTCTGTGTCCACAGGTTCCTCTTCCTTGGGTTTAACCAACTGCAGGTTGAAAATATTCAGGAAAAGCATTGCGTCTGTACTGATCAAGCAGCATTTTTCCCCCCTTGTCATTATTCCCTAAGCAATATGGTATAACAACTGCTTACACGGTGTTTATACTGTAGTCAGGATTTTAAGTAATCCAGAAGTGACTTAAAGTATAAAGGAGGATATATGTAGATTTCATGCAAACACTATGCCATTGTATATGAAGGACTTGAGCATCTGCCGATTTTGGTATCCAAAGGAGTCCTAGAACCAATCCTCTCCCATCCCCAGATATTGAAGGACAACCTGTATTTGTTTCCTTGGAGTGACAGACAGTATAGTGTGGACAAAGTTACTTGTGAGGATGTACCTTTCATTTCTAAGGAGAGAAAACACAAGAATGTGGACTTTGCATATTTCTTTGTTGTTGTGTGCTGTTGAGTCAGTATCTGACTTATAGCCACCCTCCGGGTTTTCAATTGCGTATTTGTAGTCAGGAGGAAAATACCTTTAATCCCATTATCAAGGGCTGTGAGGCCCTAATTAGATTTTTCTTTTCTTGTTGCCTTACCCCATGGCCTTCTATTCTGTTTTACAGGCTGTACTGACATTCTCCCCATAGAAATAAGAAGTTAATAATTAATAATGTTATCTGGACAACATTCTTGAGAAGTCTTGCGGTGATAAAACTTGGCTTGTAGGGGTGTGTGTGTGTTTGCATGTATGTGTGTGTGCATATGTTTACATTGTACAGAAGTTTTAGGTTCATAGCACACTGAGAAGAAAATACAGAGATTTCTGGAGTGCTCCCCTCCCTTCCCCACATGCTCAGCCTTCCCTGTTGAGAGCATTCTCCATCAGAGCACATTTGTTACAACCAATCAACCTGCGCTGACACATGGTTATCTCCCAGGGTCCATGGTTTACATTAGGGCTCACTCTTGGTGTTGTGCGTGCTCTGGTTTTAGACAGATGTACAGTGACATGAATCCAGCATGATAGTTTGTTGTTGTTGTTAGGTGCCGTCAAGTCGGTGTCCGAC
Source organism: Pedetes capensis (assembly GCA_007922755.1). NCBI lineage: Eukaryota > Metazoa > Chordata > Mammalia > Rodentia > Pedetidae > Pedetes > Pedetes capensis. The sequence continues at coordinate 18,794 of VMDO01006545.1, forward strand.
TCATAGCAACCCTCATAGGGTTTTCAATGGCTGACTGTTTCGGGATTGCCTTGGGAGTGAATTGCCATGAAATCCTCCCATTTTTGTGGTGCTGGGGATTGAACTCGGGACCTCAGAGACTGCAGCACAGCGCTCTACCAATTGAGCTACACCCCAGCCCACAGCATGATAGTATCATACAGAATAATTGCCTCTGCTCCAGCTCTTATCCCTCCTTGCCACTCTGTGGCTGGCAACCACTGATCTTGTTACTGTTCCCATGACTTTGCCTTTGCTAGAATGCCATATAGTTGCAGTCAGACAGTATGGAACCTTTCCACATTGGCATTTTTCACTTAGTAATATGCACTTAAGGTCACTTCATGTCTTTCAGATAGTTCATTTCTTCTTAGTGCTGTATAATATTTCATTATCTGGATGGACTACATTTTATCCATTCACCTATTTAAGTATAGCTTGGTCATTCCCATATTTTGGCAATTGTGACTAAGATAGTATCTTTCAAAGGAACTTTGTTTTTTGTTATTTTCTTTTTAAATAAAGGTTTGTTGTTGTTGTTGTTAGGTGCCATCGAGTCGGTATCCAACTCATAGTGACCCTGTGTACAACAGGCGAAACACTATTGTCAGTGCTTCTCTGCTGTTCATAGGGTTTTCAATGGCAGATTGATTTTTGGGAGTGGGTTGCCAGTTCTGTCTCCCAAGCCTTTAGCACCTGGTGTTCCCAGGTGGTCTCCTATCCAAGTATTAACCAGCTTCTGAGAGCTGACGTGATTGGATGCCACAGGGTTACGGCTGCAGGCAAATAAAGATTTACATAATTCATAAAAACGCAAAACTGATGGAGCTAGGGGATTGCAGACCAATGGAGCCAATGAAGAGTATCTTTGGGGTTGGGGGCATAAATGGACATTAGGTCATCATGGTCTGGGTCTTATGTGTTAAGTCTGACTCAGATTGCAGGGGATTATAAAACCTACCTTCTCCCATCTAGATGGTTAATGGGGTCTCTCTTTGGATTCCTCAAGAGTCTAATCATGTAATGACTGATAAATTCTGAAGCAACAAAGAACTATGTTAGCATTTCTCATCTGTGTGAATTTAAACAAAGTTCTTAATCTTCTTGATCTTCATTTTTTTTCTTCTAGGAGAGGTCCAGTGATACATTATTGGTAGTATGTGTTTTTCTTGTGCAGGAAAAGTGATTAATAAATGATTGCAGTTCTCTGCTCTTATCACTTTCTGATTATTATAACATGTAATTATGACTGTTGTTAATTGTCTTCTCCCTCAAAATATGAGCTCTGTGGGACATGTTTATATGATTTATTTACTGATGGGTCCTCAGAGCATAGAAAACTGTCAGGCATCCAGTAGGCACTTAATAAGTAGCTGTTGAAAGAATGAATGAACTTTCCAATGAATCCATGGGCTGTTTAGAAGCTGTTAAGTGCTTTCCATTGTATTCCAGGAAGACTGACCGCAGATCTGCCCAGGAAGACAGAGAATAGTAGCAAGTAGCATTTGTCTATTAATTGAGGACCACTATTGGCAAACCAATTAATTTTATCTGTGGCTCTTTCTCAATAACTGTATTAAATAAGGATACCCCGTCTGACTATAGGACTACTTAGTTTATCCATAAGACATTAGGCTAAGCGTCTTTCTGATTGGTAAGATGGCAGGGCCAATAAAACATTTCTTCTAACTCTATTTTAAAAGTTATCTTTGTGTTTATTTTTTCCTTTTTATTTTAACCTTATTTTGGTGGTGACAACTTAAAAATGATCTCATTACAAGAATGTTGAAGTGATTATAGACACTTAAACCTGACTTTAATCAGGGACTTCTCCAGTGCTTATTAGCTGTTTGTATACTTTCACTTCCTTAAATATTTCACTCATATTCACATTGTTCCAGTTTTCTAATTGTATATTCAATGGGACTGTATAAATATAAATGAGCTTCCAATCTGCCTGCATGAGTTCTGTGGCTGTTATGAGCGGAGCATTGGGACGGACCTGGTGCTGAGGTACACATGGGCCTAGCTCTCAGGTCAGGTCTCATGGGAGAAACTGAGGCAGGGGGCTTGTGGGATATAAACTTAATCTGCACAGAGCTCAACTTGAGGCCACGTTGAGTGCCATGCTGGCCACGTGCCATAGATCTATAAGGAGGATGGCTTATCACTGTGTCACTTATTTCTGTCCTGTTGATTCACCAGTGAGTTTGGACAATTCTGTGGCTTATCAGCTGTTCCGTGAGGCTGAAAAGGGAGATGAGGCAGTGTTTACTATAATCTCTCTGCTTATCTAGAGGGCGAAGGAGTGGACAGGCAGGCTAGTGGGACAGTGGGGACAATGTCCACCTTGGTCATAGGCTTGTTCCACTTACCAGCTCTGAAACTGAATTTGCAGTACTGGGGGTTGAACCCAGGGCCTCGACCTTGCATGCTCTGCATGTGCTGGACCACTGAGCTGCACCCTCAGCCCTTTTTTTTTTTTTACTTTTTGAGACAGGGTCTCGCTAAATTCCTCAGACTGCCTCTGGTCTCGAACTTGTGATCCTCCTGCCTCCGCCTCCTGAGCCGCCGGGATTACAGCCATGCGCCACTGTGCCCGGTTTGAGACTGAATTTGAAAAGAGGAAATCAGGTTTCAGGCTGCGTGAATAGCATGGCGACCATTCTGTGGTCAGACCTGAGTGGGTTCACTCCTAGAGGCTGCAGGGGGAACCCCGTGGAGGGGGCCCCATTCTCAGGGCGAGGTGTGGGATTAGGAGTGAGCACCAGAGCTTTGCAGCCTGGCTATTTTGAGCGCTGTGTGTGACCCTCTGCACCAGCTCCTGCAGGCACGGTAACAGGATACTGGGCTAGAAGGCAGTACCTTCATTTATTTATTGTGTGTCTGCTCTAATGAATGCCTTTGATACCAGATGAAATAAAATGCTGATGACCAAGTTGGGCTTTTAGCATAAAAATCATTTAAAAAGATTATTTTTCTAATATAGAGAAAAATAAATAATGGAACATAGAAAAGAAGAAAATGATCTTCTACTTTCAGCTTTCTTATTCCTAAAAATCTGATTTACAGTCTCCAAAAACTGTGATATGAAGATGGGTTATGCCAAAGTAAAGCTTTTGTCAATTTAAATAAGACATTCTACCTTGGCTTTTGATTATCTTTGCTGTATGAGTCCTTTAGTGAATTTAAACCGGACCTTTGTTAATGTTGTCAGACTGCAAATAGACCTCCCCCTTTCTTACCAAATGAACAGAAGGGAGTTGACATTCTTTTTTTTTTTTTTTTTTTCCTGTGGTACTGGAGGTTGAGCCCAGCGCTTCACACTTGCATCCTTTGCAGGTGCTGGACCACTGAGCTGCACCCTCAGCCTGCTCTCCCTCCCCCTTTTTTTTTTTTTTTTACTTTTTTTTGAGACAAGGTCTCACCAAATTTCACAGACTCCCTCTGGTCTCGAACTTGCGATCCTCCTGCCTCTGCCTCCCAAGCCACTGGGGTTATAGCCTTGTGCCACCATGCCCAGCAGAAATTGATATTCTTATTTGTTAACTATGTTTATTTTGAAGAAATTTGTTCAGACATTTTACATGCTTTTGATTGGTTAATTTCACGTAGTCTTGAAGAGGAATTCACTTGTTTAGGGAGATGAGACTTATTCCTTTCATAATTAGAAATCTCTGGTGTATTTATTTCAAGTCGTCTGCCAGCTGGCTCCCTTGGGTATCATAGCAAGAAGAAAGAGATCACCAACGGCCCAGAGTCCCAGGCACGTGAGGGTAAGATGGTGTTGATGAAAGTTCAACACCACAAGGCTAAAAAGTAGAAATTTCGAGTGGTGCTTGGCTACAGTGCAATTAAAGTGAATACTCACTTGGGCAGTGTATTAGACAGAAATTTGCACTTTGAATGACAATGTCAGAAATAAGGTGCCCATCAGCGTGTGGTTTGTAATGGCCATTCCCACTCAGAGGTGCTGTTAGAGTCCTCTGCGTTCCACTCGAGAACACTTTCATTTTTCAAGTTTTAAATACCTACTTCATTTTCTAAAATTCTATTTGAGACTTTTAGACAATGCTACTTGAAGAGTAGTTTTCCTTCAGATCTCTGGTGCTTAAAGTGAATATTATGGATGAGATGTATTTACAACGTAATTCACAGTATCTGGCACATCCCATCTAGTGGCAGCTGAACATATTTGTTACTTTCTCGATAGATTCTCCCCCCCCCTCCTCTCCCCCTTGCATTCAGAGCCTGACACACTGCCTGTGTCATAGGAATGGCAACATTTTGTTCTCTTTTGCCCAATTTTAATTAGAACGAAAGAAACTTTTGTACTCCAGGCCTAGCATAGCACCTGCTGTTTAGTAATCATTCTGAAAACAGGTTTTATGAAAAAGCTAACGTTTTCTTCTCTTTTGAACAATTTTCATTAGAATTCGAGAAACTTACTGATGGCTCACTTCTGCCTTCAAATCTTCTTTCTTCCACGTGGGCCAAACCTACTGAAGGGTGCTCTTTGGATGCAAGGGCTGTGTGTGTTACCTGCTTATCTGAATGTTAGTAAAGACTTCCGGAAAACGGTGTATAAGCCCCTGCCTGTGATTTCAGGTTGTTAAATTAAGAGGCTTGAACGTCATGAAAAGGTTAGCCCATTTTCTCTTGGCGCTAACCATGATATCAGTAATGACCTGAAGCCAAAATAATTAAACCAAGCATATCAAAGATGAACTTTGGGGAACAGGACTGTGTTGAAAGTAGTTCAGATTAAAATTCAATTTAGAAGGAGCTTCACAGATTTCTAAAATTTTCTTTTCCACAATCTTTTAACCTGATGATTTATTTCAAATAGTCCTAAATGCCTTTTTGACTTCAGAAAAGACCCCACATAGTCTAATTTTATTCTAGACTATAACAAGGAAGATGATAAGTAACTATGTGTGATCTAGGGACACACAGGTGCTGGGCTCGAGAGCACAGACCACATCACTTTAGGAACTGATTAGCTTGAAGACAAATTGTTCTGTAGGCGTGTAGCATTCACATGCCCCATGCTGATGATCAATGCTCAACAAACACAGGGTTGAGACCAGCAGTCGATTGTCTTGACATGGGTATGACAGATAAAACTGGTTTGTGGAATAAAGAGTACTAGGTTCAAAATCAAAATAATTTTTCCCTTAAAAAATTGAAAAGACAGTTCTATTGCCATGTAGCTTCTGTTGTGTTTTCTCATTGTGGCCAATGAGAAGGACGAGAAGCAGATTATTGTTCATGGTAGGTCGTGTCTTCTTGCCATTTCCCATTTCTAAATAGCACTGCAGATTTTCTCAGCATCTTTCCTAGGAGTTTTATCATTTTCTGTGCGGGTTTTTTTCCCCATGATTCTATCTATTGTCCTCTAAACATCCATTCCCCTACACAGTCTAGCTTTTCTGTTTCTTTTTTCCTTTTCTTTACTCCTTCCTTCCTTCCTCCCTTCCACCTCTTACCTTTGTTCTTCTCTAACCTATCCACTGGATTTTGGAATGTACACATCATTACTGATTGTCTCCTTACCTCTCTTCCACCTTCTGGCTTGTTAGCTTGATATTTAACTGCATTTATTCTGCAATTTAACCCACAGAGTTGTATTTTTATTCAATTGTTGGTAATCTTATTTTGTGTTTCTGAAATGTATTTTGCTCCATTGTAGCCTATTCTCTTTCCATTACACGATATGATACCTCAAACTTCTAAGTATCTTAAGAATATATTTTTTAGAATCTAGTAGTTGCTTCTTTTCTTATTATTTTCTTAGTGGTTGTTTAGTTAGTGTACAGCCTGATGGTTTTCACTATAACACTTACATGCATGTATATCATTGGACATTGCTCATGCTCACCTCTTCAATTACTATCTGACTACACCCCTCCCCCTTGATCTCCTTTCCTCCCCACTAATGGTCACCCTTCTGCTTGCATATCGTGTGTGTGTGTGTGTGTGTGTGTGTGTGTATGTGTATGTGGGTATATACATCCAGATTTTGCCTTTGAGAGCAAAACATGATACCATTCTTCCTTTCCTCCACTACCCTTTCTTATTGCTCCCTTCACCCTCTCTGTAGTCTCTTTTCTCCCTCCATAGTCTCTCTTCTACTTTCATGACATATATTTCTACTTTCAATGACATATATTGAATGACTACTTTCAATGACATATATTAAAATATTGAATATATAGTGAAATCTAGTGTTCGTATGCAAGAGAAAGCATGCAATATTTGTCTTTCTTGGTCTGATTTATTTCACTTAAAATGATGATCTCTGGTTCCATCCGATTTCTAGAAAATACTATAATTCCATCCTTCTTTATGGCTGAATAACACTCCATGGTGTATATATACCACATTTTCTTTGTCCATTCATCTGTTGATAGACACCTAGGTTGATTCCATATCTTGCCTGTTGTGAATAGTGCTACAATAAACATGGATGAGCACGTGTCTCTATGATATATTGACTTGCATTCTGTTGGATATATATACCCAGGAGTGGTAGAGCTGGGTCATATGATAGTTCTATATTTAGATTTTTTTAGGAACCTCCATACTGATTTGCATAGTGGTGGCACCAACCTATATTGCCCTTGGCAGTGTGCATGCGTTCATTTCTCTCTACATTCTGGCCATTCTGACTAGGTTGAGATGGTATCTCAGTTTAGTTTTGATTTGCATTTCTCTGATGCCTAAGGATATTGAACATTTTTTCATGTTTACTGGCCATTTGCATTTCTTCTTTTGAGAACTGCCCGTTCAATTCTAATAGTTGCTTCTTTAATTCTGTTTCCTCCCATGTCAGCTCTTTGGTACCTCTTCACAGGGATGCTGATTTTCTTAAGATTCTTGAGAGCCTGTGGTCTGTCTCTGGTGCAACTTTCCTTATAGTTGGAGATCACTGACTGAAGATGATGGACTTGGGTCCATGCAGGTTCTCATTTTCTGGTGCCTCCTGAGCTTTGGCAGTCATCCGGGACCTTCTCTGCCTTTTCAGCTCAGGTATTTGCACTGGTAGCTCCTTCCAGACAGCTGATGCTCCTGCCATTGGACAGCAGATGGACCTGACGGTATCCTTGGCTACTGGTTCTGAATGGGAGTCCCCAGTTCATCTCCACAGTGGCCGTTTGTCTTGCCCATTGCCTCCAAATTTGGAGTATCCCTGGAGGCAGTGCAGTGTTTCTGAGCATCTCAGTTCCTGCTAGAGGCTGCAGTTTCTCTGTTGAGGTGAGCTGTCCTCTGTCTGTCCTTCAGGGGCTCCTCAAAATTCCTGTAGCACATAGCACGTTCTCCTTGTCTTCCCTCACCTTCATGGACCTTTTCTCCTCACCACACCCATTGTCCCTGTCACGTCCAGAGCCTGTGGGTAGGAAATGAAGAGGTCATGTGCTCAGAAGGACATCATGGTCCCCCCAGGAGGGGTCGCTGGACTAGAAAAGGGTCCTCACAGGTCCACTGTTGCCAGTTAAAATAGGGTCCTCAGTTACAATTCCAATAAGCAACGAATAATTGTGATAGTGTAAATCTCACTTGTGTTTATGCTAAAACAACCCTTTCTCTATGAAACTCACATTTAACCTAAAAAACCTGTTGTTTATCTGAAGCTCAAATTCAATTGGAAATCCTGTATATCTTTTTGCTATAACTCTGGCAACTGTACCCAGGGGCATGTGTGGAACAGATGCTGCACTGACTTTAGAGGCACTTGTGCGATGGAGTGTAGGACTGAGGAGAGAAGGGGTCACACTGTAGGGCCCCCCAAGGATCCCCATGTGGCAACCTCACTGGTATCCATGCGAGAACTTGACCAAATGAAGTCTTAGTTCAACCAAGACTGACTCACCTGGTATCTGCCAGGCTCTTTCTGAATGCTAACTCCAAAAGTAACTATGAGCAGTCAGGTAGTATCGAATTCTGAATGCGTTTATCGTGATAACTAAGTATCACGACAAGTAACCCTCTTACTGTGCTGTCATAGCATCTACTGAGCTATTTCTGTCATTTTGCTTAAAATGTAAACTAATTCTTCCGCAGCATTATTAAAACACGCTCTGTAATTACACTTGCAGCATTTCCACTTAGTCTCGTTAACTTCAAAGATGTTGGATGTTGACTATGCCACGCTAAATAAGCAGAATTGTGTTAAAATAAAGAGATCACTTAAGGAATTTTTATCTTGCTCTGACTGTGGGAGGCAAATGAAATAATGGTAGTGGCTAATTATTTTTATTTTTACTTTTTTTTTTGCGGTACTGGGGGTTGTGCCCGGGGCCTCGTGCTTGCATGTTCTGCAAGTGCTGGACCACTGAGCTGCACCCCCAGCATTTTTTTACTTTTTGAGACAGGGTCTCGCTATGTTATGCAGACTGCCTCTGGTCTGGAACTTGCGATCCTCCTGCCTCTACCTCCCGAGCCGCTGGGATTACAGGTGTGCGCCACCATGCCTGATTCCTGGCTCTGTGGCTAATTATTGTGAACACATTTGTCAAGTGGCTGTAAGAACTGAAAACATCGCTTTCACTTTTCTTTAGCCAAGGAACATGGAGGATGACCTTTGCCTTAATCTTTGGGAAGAAGTCCTTTAAAAAGTTGAGTATGTTTTAAAGGTTTCAAGTTCGAAATCTGTTTTCTTTTTCTCTAAAAATAAAAAATCTGTGGATATTAATAATTTGTTTTCTGTTTGCTTTGCTATAGTCAGTTGGCAGAATCTGAGCTGGTGCTTCCTGGGGCCCCTGCCTTATAGAATATGTTTCTGTAAGTAAAGAATTGGCTTCCAGGAGTTGTTAGGCTTGGCAGCTTCCTGTCTGTTTATATTGGCAAGGCTGTCCGTGTGAGGCAGAAAGAAGTCATCGACCCTGACATTAACCATATTGTTTATAGATTTGAAAAAAATTGACACATAATCATTGTACACATTTATGGGTTGTAGAGTAATTTGATACATGTGTGTGGTATGTGGTGATCAGATCAGGGCAAGTAGCATTTCTGTCTCCTTTAAATGCTTGTTGCTGAGTTGGGAACCTACAGACTCCCCTATCCCACTGTTTTAATAAAATGTATAATGAATTGATGTCACCTGGGCTCACCCTGCTGCGCTGTAGAGCCAGCATGTATTCATCCTGTTTAACTTTATTTTGGCACCTGCTATTTGAGCTCCCTTTTCTCCCCCTCCCCCATACCCTTCCTTGCGACCAGTGACTGCTATTCTGTCTTCTACTTCTATGAGATCAACTCTTTCAATTTCCGAATATAAGTGAGATGATGTGGTTTTGTCTTTCTGATCCTGGCTCCTTTCTCTTGGTATAAGGTCCTCCAGTTCCGCCTGTTTGGCTGGAAATGACAGGATGTCATTCTTCTTTATGGCTGAAAAATACTCCCCTGTGTGCACGCACCACATTTTCTTCATCCATCTATCTGTTGATGGACCCCTCCTTTGACTCCATATCTTGACTACTGTGAATAGTGCTGTAGTAAATGTGGTCGTTCAGGTGTCTCTTTGGTGTCCTGATTTCCTTTCTGCTGGGTATGTACCCAAAGTTAAAAAGCTGGATCATATGGTAGTAGCTTTTTAGATCCTTTGTTTAATTCCTTCATTGCTGCATTTTTCTACCCCCACGGCTTGGTTGGTTATTTTTTAAGTGCCCTTATTTTATAACTTAACCATTTCAATGTTTATATTTAATTTACATCTCTCTGCTTTTTGATATATAAGAATTTGTAATCCAAGGGCCTCACTAACATGTTCCAGGGGAAGGGTAACTAAAAAAAAGAGAGCTGTTGTTGTTAGGTGCCATCAAGTTGTCTCTGACTCATAGCAACCCTCATGGGGTTTTCAATGGCTCACTGTTTTGGGATTGCCTTGGGAGTGGATTGCCAGGTCCTTCTCCCATTTCTGTAGTGCTGGGAATCGAACTCTGGAATTTCAGAGACTGCAAAGCAGCGCTCTACCAACTGAGCTAGAGAGAGAGAGAAGTAAAACTCAGCTCTCACTGCAGTTTTCTGCTAACCTACATTCTTTTAGTGTTGTTGCACTTGGTTTTGATTCCTCATAGTGAGTGCCTATGAGCAACGCATACCTTTCCGTGGGCACAGCCAGGGCTTGTCCAGGCTTTTGCTATCAATGGTTTTTGTGGTGCTTAGCTTTGACTCATTTGTTTCTTCCTGGTCGTGCTACAATCTGATATGTCACTTTTTAAAACCTGATTAGAAACCAGGGCCTGACCTTGCTAGGTGTTTTATTGGGATATGTTTAGAAATCTTTGCTCTACTCAGAAATTGATAAGAGACAGGGAAAAGAAAGAAGGGGGGGGGAGAGAGGGGAATGTAGACAGAGACTGGGAAAAAGATGGAGGGAGAGATGGAGAGAATCTGAGAGAGGGAGAGAGGGAAAGAGGGAGGGAGGGAGGGAGAGAGAGAGAGAGAGAGAGAGAGAGAGAGAGAAAGAATACACAGTGGGGGAGAAAAGAAGCAGGGGGACAGAGGGAGACAGGGAGAGCCTAAGAACACAAGAGAGTGACAATCCTTTGTAGATAAATGCCACCAACAGATCATCTCTTCATAACTCAAGTGCTGCTGAATCTAAGTTAATGGAAAGATAATTTCATTCAAAGTTTGCCGTAGTCGAGTCATGGCAGGAGCAAAGAATGAACAGACTTTTGGGTTTGGCTTTAAGTTATTGTGTGCGCTTCATGCATTTTTTAGTTCTTAAGAATTGGATATAGCCAATGGGGAGAGATATAGGAGAGGTCCTCCCTTCACTTTTCTGGAATAGAAGATCAGAAAAACCCAGCTGTGTCCAGATGAAAGTCTCTTACAGAGGAACCCCCCAGCATAGGAAGGGGTCTCCAGAGCCCTGGCCATTCCTTTTCCACCCCACTTTCCTTGCTGCAGGTGCTCTGTGGTGGAGCTGTTGCTCCTACGTGGTGAGAGCTGATCCTGTCCATCTCTTTGCGACTCTGTGTTCACTTCCATCCTGCTGGTAGCTTGAAGGAAGCCGTGGTGAGAAAATTTACACCATGGAAATTGGCAGACACTGCAAGGCAGGGTTCCTCCTCCCTGTCCTCAGAGAGCTGGTTGTTAAACATTAACCAGCACTCACCAGAGTGCCCCTCATCCCCTTCCAGTGACCAATATCCACATCACTTCATGTTGGATGCCCGCATAGAGACGGACCTCCTTCTCCCCGAATATTGACCTCTAGGAATACCTTCTCTAGAGAGTTTTGTGCGTGCGTGCATGTGCGTGCGTGTGCGTGTGTGTGTGTATTCCCTCTTATCTCAATCAAAATTTAGTTGCTATGAATTCCATTCCTGTAAACTTCTGCTCTGCCTTGGAGGGCCTGAAATTCCCGTGATTCAAGACCCTATGATTATGTTGATTTCATAGGAGGCTTTTCTTTTCTTTCTCTTTTCTTTTCTTTTCTTTTTTTTTTTTTTTTTTTGTGGTACTGGGAGTTGAACCCAGGGCCTCGCACTTGCATGCTCTGCAAGTGCTGGACCACTGAGCTGCACCCTCAGCTCATTTTTTTTTTTTTTTTTTACTTTTTGAGGGAGGGTTTCTCTAAGTTACGCAGACTGCCTCTGGTCTCGAATTTGCGATCCTCCTGCCTCTGCCTCCCAAGTCGCTGGGATTACAGGTGTGCGCCACCACCCCGGGCTTCATAGGAGGTTTTTCTAAGGACCACATTTGAAGATGGATCTGGATTTTTTTTGAGTAGGACATCCATAAATTACATGGATGGAATATCAGCACCGTTCATCCCCTAGCTTAACACAGTACATTCTGTATCCCATTCTGTGTGGAACAGAACCAAAAACACAAAAAGAAATAAGAGGTGGTGGAGCACTTGCCTGGCGTGCAGGAGGCTCTGGGTTTGGGCACCAGCACAAGAGAGGGAGACGGGGGATATGTTTGGATTGAGAAAAATAATTTTGGGGGCCAGTGAAATATCATGGGGAGCTGATGCCTTGTATGTTTTCTTTGCAGAAGCAACCATTTAGTTTCAGTGAAAGCAATATGATTTGCAGAAGTGATTTCTGTGTTGTGCTCTGTTAAGGGAATTTGACTGACCCTGCATCCCCAGGAGGCTGAGATCGATGCGTGTGTGTTAGAGATCTTTCTTCCTGTGGGCGGTCTGTGCCCTGTGTTTAGAAGCTGAGGGGATTCTTTCCCCCCAGTGCTTGTCAGTGGCCCGTCAGTGAGCTCCTCCTCTCTAGGGGTCTGCTCGCCGGCACTTCCAGTTATTATAAAACATGACCTGTGAAGAAATATGTGGAGTCAACCCCACCCCCGCAAAAAAAAAAAAATGAAAAAAGAAAAAAAACAGGAGAGAGAGAAAGGGAAAACAAAGTACAATGGTAACGTTCTAAGTGGTGAAGAAAAAAAATCTCTGTAACGCTTGAGCAGTAACGTCCAGAATCTCTCATGGTTCATCCCGAGGGACAGACCTAAGTAGATTTAGTTATTCCTGGTGGTAATTCTTGCCCTCAGCTTGGACGTCACAGTCTCTGTGTGATCTAGACCGATGTGACCCACCCTGTGATCTAGACCAAATTAGAGCGCCAGTTAGGTCCCCATCACGGACTCAGAAGTTTCCAAGCCCTAACTCCTGGGGAGTGGCTGGGATTTAGCTCAGTTGGTAGAGCACTGCTCTGCAGTCTCTGACGTCCCAAGTTCGATTCCCAGCACTACAGAAATGGGAGAAGGATATGGCAACCCACTCCCGAGGCAATCCCGAAACAGTCAGCCATTGAAAATCCTATAAGGGTCACTATGAGTTGGACACTACTTGACGGCAGCTAACAAACAACAACTCCTCCTGGGAAAGTCCAAACAGGAATAATCTTGCGTGTGGGACACCACCTGTGTATTTTATACCACGTCACCCTTAGTTCTTAGTGGTTGCAAAAGAATTATTCATCATGACCAGTAGAAGCTGAACATGTCCACGTGTTAGTGGCTGTACATTTTACTTGATCTAATTCCTCCCTGACGATGTTGGTGGTGGTGTTAGGTGCCATCGAGTCATGTCCGACTCATAGCTACCCTTATAGGGGTTTCAATGGCTCATTGTTTCGGGATTGTCTCAGGCGTGGATTGCCACATCCTTCCCCCATTTTTGCAGTGCTGGGAATGGAATCTGGAACTTCAGAGACTGCAGAGCGGAGCTCTACCAGCTGAGCTAAATCCCAGCCCTCCCTGAGGATAGCAAATGAGAATGGAGAGATGTGGTAAAGACTTTGGCCTCAGGGCTAATTTATAGGCCTCCTCTGCATGGATCTGTTCTGGGCCAGGCACATGAGTTATGAGCTTGCTGCTCCGCACAAGCCTGATTTTACCACCTACGCAGGCTAAGGACCCCTTGCGCTGCACATCTTCCATCTGAAAGGCAATAAGAGCAGATTTGCGATGCACAATTTTCCTGATTAACTGAAGAATCCACGCGGCTTATTCATACTCCCCAAAGCAGGACTGCCACCAAAAATGAATCTAATTGGCTAAATAAATAACTCCAAGGTTTCATGCCTGCAGCTTTTCCTGTATTAAATTATTAATGCTGTGTCCCCTCCAGACCAGCAGCAGCTAATGACTGGTTTGCCTGAGGCAGTTAATATTCTCCAATCAGTTGTAAATTCTCCTGATGACTTATTTTGCTAACTTACAGCTTATATTATGGGTTCAGCTTTCAAAACCGCTTTGGATTCAAGACCATCATAAAAATTAAGCTATTTTCAACATTGTAATTTTTTTTGTACTAAAGGCAAAACATGTCTGATTGTTTTCTAGGAGTCTAAAGTAGTAGTTCTTAACCAGGTCATTTTACCCCCCTAGAGACGCTTGACTATATCTAGACATAGATTTAGTTATCACAGCTGGTGGGTGTGCATGGTGTTTGTATCTATTAAGTAGAGGCCAGACATGTTGCTGAATATCTTATAATGTGCAGGGCAGTCCACAACAGAGAAGTATCTGGTTCCAAATGTCAATATTGGGAGATGGACCCAGCAACTCACTCCCAAATATCAATCCTCCATTGAAAACCCTATGAACAGCAGAGAAGCACAGACAATAGTGTTATAGTGTATCGCCTGTTGTACGCAGGGTCACTATGAGTCGGATACCACCTCGACGGCACCTAACAACAAACAGCAAAAATGTCAATAATGCTATGTCTGAGAACCCTGGTTTAAACAAATTCTAAGGGAGTTAAAAAAAGGAAAGGAACCTTAATTAGAGAGCTTCTGGACTGAGCATTTTGTTCATTTTTTCACTCAAGCAGTATTTTGTGAGCACCTCCTCTGCACTGTGCTGGTTGTGGAGGTAATGGTGTATGCGACCATCAATGTCCTCTTTCCCCGGCATCTCTTGGCATTCCCAGCTTCTGTAGGTGGCGCTAGTGAGGGCCCAGCTATCGCCAGGGTGCCTCACAACCTGAGTGCTACTCAAGACAAATAGATTGCATGCATGGCTCGTGCAGGGGAAAGGGATCAAAGATCAAGTTTCTCTTGCTTGAAATGCTTGAGACTAGAAGTGTTTTGGATTTGGGAGTTTTTTGGATTTTAGAATATTCATATATACATAATGAGATATATTGGGGATGGGGCTTGACTCTAAATATGCAATTTACCTGTGTTTCATACACACCTTAAACAGCTAGCCTGAGGGTAATTTCACATATTTTTGGTGCACCTGGGTTTTTTTGAATGTGACCTGTCACCTAAGGTCAGGTGTGGAGTTTTCCACTTGAAGTGTTATGTTGGTGTTCAAGAACTTTTGTACCATTTTGGCTTTTGGATTTGAGGTGTTCAACTTACACCCAAAAAAGAATTTTACACTAGAAGAGAAGTATGACACAGTGCCAGGCATGGAAAAGTGCTGAGTTTTTCATTCTGTTGTCCGTAGGCAGGGTTGCTATGAGTTGGACCTGCCTTGATGGCACCTAGCAGCAATGACAACATGAAGGGCTTACGTCATGTTGTCAACAATGCCCGCTTCCATTTCTGGATCATATTGGTGTGCAGGGTACTCTGTGTGGAATTTCCTACTGGCGCAGCCTCCATCCATGGTTACTGATGAGGAGACCCAAGCGTAGATGTGGCATGCCCGGAGTCTGTCCCACTACCATAGCTCTGCCCTGTCCTCTGTTCCTGACTGCAGAAGAGCTCTGCTTTTCCTCATGATCGTGTTTTGATGATGCCCGTGGAAAGTTATGGTTGGGCATGATGGAGAAGTATATCAATTGCAGTGATGAATGTGCACTTAAAAAACAATAAAGGACCTTACATAGGAGGGTGGGTAGGGTTAGGGATGAGTTGGTCTGCCTTGGCTGGACAGGCAGAGGGGAGGTGGTTGGGGCTCCGTGTGGGTGGGAGTACTGATCCCCAGAGCCTTTGGATCAGAGGGCAGATCCTCTTCCAACATCTCTCTCAATGCCTGGCAGGGAGGCATCACTCTCCTTCCACTTTCACCAAGAAATGTGAAAGGCAGCGGACAGTAGGGGAGCTGTTTAGTCTCCAGGTAGCTGGGGCAATGCACTCTAGCAATTATTTTTCACCTACCAGATTGGCAAAGGTTGAAAATTAAAAAAAAAAAAAAATAGGAAATTGCCATTGTATATGCAAGGGTTGATGTGCCCATAACAACCACTTGGTGGTTGAGGAAGTCCCTGTCAATGCTAATTGACCTGGCCATTCCATGTCTAGGAATCTATCTTGTATTCATGTTCACCTAATTGTGAAATAGCCTGCAGCTGTAGCCCTGTGGCATCTGATCCCGTCAGATCTCAGAAGCTAAGCAGGGTCGGACCTGGTCAGTACTTGGATGGGAGACTGCCTGGGAACACCAGGTGCTGTACACTTGGGAGAAAGACCCAGCAACCCACTCCCAAAAATCAATCTACCATTGAAAACCCTATGAATAGCAGAGAAGCACTGACAATAGTGTTTCACCTGTTGTATGTAGGGTCGCTATGAGTCAGATACTGAGTTGATGGCACCTAACAACAACAACAACAACAAATTCTGATATGGTAGTTGTTCATTGCTTTTAAATTTTAATAGTAGAAAACAGTCTTAAATGTCCAATACTAGGGATGTGGTTAAGTAAAGATCAATATATGGCCTTTACAAAGAATGGGTTTACCCATTTTTGCAAACATAGAAATATATTGATGCTATATTGAGTGAACAAAGCATGTTACCGAACAGGACCTGTAGCCTGATGTCTCCCTTGTATGCATGTTTGTCTATAAATAGATGGAGAATGTCTGAAAGAATCTACACTAACCCCTTCTCATTGACTGTCTCTACAAAGTGAGTTGGATTGGAGTGATCCAGTTCTAGAGGAGAGATTTTCTTTGCACTTTATATAATTTATACTTCTAAAGAAAACTTCCATATATTAATTTAAAGTGAAAAAAACCCTTTGAATTGAAAGCTCATTTTTTAAGGACTTATTAATTTTCAAGTTCTCTGCTCAGCCCTGATAACACAAATATGAATGAGGCATTTTTCCTGTTATCAAATAGGAAGCCTTTGCTAATTCTCATTGGCCAAATTTATCACATTTCTTATTTTTGGATCCTTAGTTACTTTGTTGCCGGGATTTAGCTCAGTTGGTAGAGCATTGCTCTGTGGTCTCTGAGGTCTCAGATTCGATTCCCAGCACTGCAAAAATGGGAGAAGGCCGTGGCAAATGATTTCCCAGGCAATCCTGAAATATTCAGCCATTAAAAACCCTATGAGGGTTGCTGTGAGTCGGACATAACTCGAGGACACCTAACAATAAGAAGAAATTACTTTGTTACTCAAGACAACTACATCAGACAAAAAAATGTCATTTGATACTGTGGAGGTGAATTAGTCTTGCATATTTCTAACATCAATTAAAATATTATGAAATGGAAAGTGAATATTAATTTTCAAGCTGTGTTCTTCATTAAAGCTCCCTCATCGTGCCCTGACCTGAAATACTCACATTGAAGAATGTATTTACGGTGTGATGGCCAAGGGCGAGGTCCTGTCTTCTGAACATCCACTTGAGGAAATAGAAAACCAACAACTGAACCTAAGACAAGGGCTCTGGAGGGAATGTGCACGGTGAAGATTGTCACAGCATTGTCCATAAAGGCTCCGATGAGGACATGGTAATTGAAAGTAGACACAAAGAATAGGAAAGATCCAAATGAATGGGAACAGGGTGAGTTCCAGCATGTGAATTCCTGGAGGCAGGGGAAAGCCCGCCATATTTAAGAAACCAATGGCCCATGAGTGTCTTGGGCAAAGGGGTGAAGGCAAGAGAGGTTGTCAGGGAATAAAGGGCAGAGTGTGGTATGGATGGTGGGAAATCCCACTGCATTGCCACTCTGCACCGTGGAAGTAGCCATTTTTACTCTGATGATGGCAGTGGTTCTGAGACAATGGGCAAAATCCAATTAATACTTTGAGGTAAGGAAGATGAATTCCATAGCTCCTTGTTCACAGTGGGTATTCCTCTTCCTGTTTCTTCTTGTTGCTCGGTGCCGTTGAGTCAGGTCTGACTCATAGAGACCCTATGTACAACAGAATGAAGCACTACCCAACACACGTGCCATGCACATGATCTTTTTATGTTTAAGCCCATTGTTGTAGCCATTGTGTTTCTTATTTTGAGTTGTGCCGCATCAGCAAAAGGAGGTCCCAGAGGCTTTACTCCATTCCAATCATTAAGGTTGACTGTACTTTGAGAAGACTACTCTTTCCCAGTCATCTCTTGAATGTCTTCAGCCTGGGGTGGGGGGCTCATTTTCCAGGACTGTATTTCATAGTACTTCTCTACTATTCCTAGGGTTTTCATTGATACTTATTTTGGGAGTGGACTGCGGAGTCCTTCTCCCTAGTCTGTCTTAGTCTGGAAGTTCATCAGAAACCTGTCCACCATGGGTGGCCTTGGTGGTGTCTGAGATACAAGTGGCATAGCTTTCAGCGTCACAGCAACACACAAGCACCACAGATGACAAACTGACAGACACATGGGAGTCCAATTTCTTAGTGAGTGGATATAGCTTTAAAGTATGTGCAGACACTTTCTGAAGAAGTGCTAGAGTTCCTAAAAATAAAAATAAATGTGCTTCTCAGATGCATCCATTTATTCCTTGCTCTTTTTCAAGCCAGATTCCTGCTTCCTGGTGGGAAGGTTCTGGTGGGAAGGAAGGTCTTCCTTTGATTCATGTCTGCCACAGCTGGTGTCCCCTGATGTGTGTCTGGCTCCTCTGGGACCCTGCTAACCTAGCAGATGTTTGGATTTAGCCTTGGTTTCAGACTCAGCCCAACTCTGCACACTGTGCACAAATGAGGCCTCAGTGGAATGTGCGAGGAGGTCTTTCTTGAGATGCGATGATTTCCTTTCAGTGCATTGCCTGGTCTATTCCTTGGGACCTAATGCTGTGGACCAAGCCCTTCACTTTGGAGATGTCTTCTTTTTCTCAGCATTCCTAGAATTTATTAGCACTTTCTTCATCATATGCTCTACCATGTTTCTAGTATGAAAACTCTTGGACAAACTTTTGTTTTTGAGAGTGGATATCTGTGATACATTATCTTGCGTGCTCCATGATAAATATCAGCCTGTTGTGCAGCACAGGATTTTAATTCCTACTTGTTGAGTGGCCTTCTTTTTCACAACCATCTTTGGACTCGTGTGTCACTCAGGGGATTCTCAACCTGTGACCCTGTCTTTTGATTGTTTCTCAACCTGGTGACCCTGCCTTTTGGTTGCTGTTTCCTAACTTGCCTCTTCCAGCTCCTAGCGTCTGGACTCCTGCCCTGCTAATCTGACCACTTCCCCAGCTCGTGAGAGCACAATGATTTTTAGCACCAGGGCACTGATTTCCTGGGACCCTTGTGCTGAGGCTCTTGTGCTCCTTCTCTGCCAGCCTGAAGGCTGGGTTTCTCCAGGAGCCTTCATGTCAGCCCACCCAGGCCATGCACAGTGCTGCCCAGTCCCATTTTCCTGGACTTGTATCATTCTCTCTTCCTTGAATCTTCTCCCCAGCTGCCCTTTCTTATATTCCCTTTGCCTTTCTCCTTACTCTTCTTTCTATTTAATACACTGAGCCCCTAGTTTGGCCACAATTTCAAGGTATAGTCTTTATACCCTGCCCACCATCTTTCTTGGAATGGACTTGGTCTTGGCAGGCCTTTCCTTTATTATCTGCCCCTGGAGTGACAACCTAGGACCACAGCGTGTTCATAAATCGCCTTATTGGACTGCTGGTATTCCCCATTTTTGCTGCTGATTTTCACATTCCACCAGTAGATTCTATTAATTAAAACCATATAATTCACTAGTAAGACTATTTCTTACAAATAGAGTTTTATGATCTTTTTAACTGTTATTTTAAATCATTCTCCTAAGTCGTTTGTTAGTTCTTTACCTTGCAGATTTTTATCATTCTTGCTCTATGGAAATAGATAAAAGATGGGCTGGAGTTGTGGCTCAATGGTGGAGTACTTGCCTGTCATGTTCCAAGCCCTAGGTTCAACTCCCTAGACTGAAAAAATAAAATAAAATAGACAAAAGTCAGGAAAGAAGAGAATAACTTAAAATATGGAGCAAGAAATGATGACATGAATAATGATTCATAAATATAGCCATTAAAATTCCTGCTTCTAAAGGATTTCACATTATATGCATAGAAATGTATCCTTTGCAAGTCTTATTAAATAAGTGTTGATTCTATATGAATTTATGTATTTTATATATACTATAACAACAGGTACTGATATCTGATATGTGAATAGATAGGGTAAATATTAAACAGTGCAGGAAATATCAAAAGAAAATGGAAGGAATACACAGAGTCATTATACCAAAAACAATTGGTGGATGACCAACCATTTTAAGAGGTTGCATATGGTCATGAACCAATGGTACCAAAGAAAGAAGTAGAAACTGCCTTGAAGGCACTGATGAAACAAGGCTTTAGGAATCGAAGGACTATCAATTGAAATGTTTCACAAAACAGATGCAGCACTGGGGGTACTAACTTGTTTATGCCAAGAGATTTGGAAAACAGCTACCTGGCCAACTGACCGGAAGAGATCCATATTTGTGCCTATTCCCACGAAAGGGGATCCAATCAAATGTGGGAACTATTGAATAATATCATTAATATTATATGTAAGGAAAATCTTGCTAAAGATCATTCAAAAGTGATGGCAACAGTACATAGACAGGGAACTGCTGGAAAATCAAGCCAGATTCTGAAGAGGGTGTGGAAGCAGGGGCATCATTGCTGATGTCAGGTGGATATTAGCCAAAAGCAGAGAATACAGAAAGATGCCTATCTATATTTTATTGACTATGCAAAGGCATTTGGCTGTGTGGATCACAATAAATTATGGATAACATTGTGAAGAATGGGAATACCAGAGCACTTAATTGTACTCATGAGGAATCTGTGCATGAGCCAGGAGGCAGTCCTCTGAACAGAATAAGGAAACACTGCTTGGTTTAACATCAGGAAAGGTTTGTGTCAGGGCTATATCCTTTTATAGCACCTCTTCAATCTCTATGCTGAGCGAATAACCTGAGGAGCTGGACTTTATAAAGAGAATATGGCATCAGGATTGGAGGAAGACTCAGTAACAATCTGAGTTATGCAGGTGACAACTTTGCTTGCTGAACGTGAAGAAGATTTGGAACATTTACTGATGAAAGTCAATGAACACAGCCTTCAGTATGGATTGTGCCTTAACATCAAGAAAACAAAAATCCTCACAATGAGGTCAATAAACAACTTCATGATAAATGGAAGATTGAGGTTGTCCAAGATTTTACTTTACCTGGTTCCACAATCAACACCTGTAGAAGCAGCAACAAGAAATCAAAAGCCATATTACATTGGGAAAAGCTGTTGCAAAAGACCACTTTAAAATGTTGAAAAGTAAAGATGTCATGGTGGAGATGAAGAGTGCTTGACTCATGCCATGGTATTTTCAGTTGCATCATATGGTTGTGAAAGCTGGACATTGAACAAGGGAGATAGGAGAAGAATTGATGCTTTTGAATTATGGTGCTAGAGACAAATGTTGACCTTTAGAGCAAATGTTGAATATACCATGGACTGCCAGAAGAACCAACAGGTCTGTCCTAGAAGAAGTGCAACCAGAGTGCTTCTTGGAAGCTTGGATAGCTATACTGCACCTTATGTATTTTGGACATGTAGTCCGGAGGGACCAATCCCTGGAGAAGATCATGTTTGGGACAGTGGCAAGTCAACCAGAAAAAAGGAAAACACTCAACTAGATGGATTGACACGATGTCTGCAACATGGGTTTAAACATGAAAAAGATTGTGTGCCTAGCACAGTGTTGGGAGTGTTTCGTTCTATTGTACATAGGGTCACTATGAGTGGGACCCAACTTGATAGCACCTAGCAGAAACAATATGTGAATATATATTTCTAAAATTAACTATGAATGGATAATGATAAAATGCATTAAGATGATAATGATTTATCTCTTGGTGAGATTATGAATATTTAGAAATATTCAGATATATCTTTCTAAACAGTGAAGAATAATAGACCTATGAAAGCATTCATAAATACCAGGAGATGAACAAATTATTATCATTCAACTTTGTTGTTGCTGTTTCTCCATCATGTACACTCTTCCTGTCCCCCTGGGGATCTGCTGTTTAATGTCATTAGCTTTTGTTCTTGACAGTTTAGGATTTGTCCACGAGTATAGAATAATACAGGGGAGAGTACCATTCAGCCTCCACAGAAGTAACTGTGTTCTTTGAACACAGAGCAGGATGCTTTCATGACACTCCTTTTTCTCCCAGCACTGAATTGATTTCTAAAGTAACGCAATACTATCAAGGGGTTTCATCAAAGAACAAAAATCAAAACAAAAATTCTTTCAGAGCATTAGATAATATCCTTCCTGTGCCTTCATGTGTCAAGAGGCAGGTAGAAGAAAAACAAAAGCAAAAACAAAACCAAGTGCTGCAGAGCTTGTACAAGAAAAGTGGAGGGAAAATTTCCTATGCGAACGATGCCTTTAGGAAAGGTGGGGCTGGGTGTATATATTTTGAGAGACAAAAGCAATGAGTTGATAGCTTTTAGAAATTAAGAAAATACTCTTAATTTGCATTATAGATCTTACACAGTAAAGAGCAGCCAATCATTTCACTAAGAGTAGCAGGTGGTGGTTTTTCTATTTTTGTGCATTTTTTTCTCCAAGTGAATTTGGAAATAAAAACATAGTGTAGAGCACTTAATTTTGAATAAATGAGTTTGCTTGTAACTCTATCATTCAACTAAATAATGTATCTTCTTAAAGGGGAAATGTATAGACTTATAGAGTATACAGTATACCACGCTGGCATCCAATCTTGACAGATTTCAGAAGCTAACAGAGTCCAGTTAGTTAGTTCTTGGATAGGAGACTGCCTGGAAATACCAGGTGATGTAGGGTTGGGAGAGGGACCTGGCAGCCCACCCCTGAAACAGTCATTGAAAACCTTCGGAATAGCAGAGAAGCACTGATCATGGTGGCAGGCATGGCAGTATAGAGTAGTGTTTCGTCTGTTGTATGTAGGATGGCTATGAATTGGACCCGATTCTATGGCACCTAACAACAACATACAGACTTATTGTTTAAGGAGACTGTTAACAAGAACAGGTATTAAAAAAAATAAAAATTGACTTATAAAACTTAATTTATGATGCCTGTCTTGGATGTTTGAAAAAGTCTTTCTTGCTTATTTTCCTAACCAAATCAATGACCAGTCACTGAAATTTTCAAAGGCACCTCGAGGGGTTAATCAGGGATTCCCATTGTTACTCACATTGGTTCTGAAAAATTTCCAGTCCTGGTGGTGTCTTCATAGGTAGGAATGGGTCATGCCATTGTTTCTCTGCTTGGCTCAGTCGTTGATGCGAGGGCCTCAGGAAGGTGGGGCTAGTGTGCCAGGCAGGAGCGAGTCTGCTCACTCTGCGGCTGGCCCTGGCCAGTTTGTCCCCAGCTGCTCAGTTGGCCACCGTCAGTGAGACCCATGGGCATCCTGCTGGAATAGAGACATCTGCCTTGTCCTGTTAAACCTCCCCACATTCTCTCCTCAAAGACATTCATATCACCCTTCCTGTGGACTTGGTTGTGATGGTGGGTCTATGGGGAACTGGGTGCTCCTGATTCGAAAGTCATACTCAGCTTCATTGAGTCTTGGTTTTATCCAAGAAGAAAGCAAAGTCACTTTCGCATTGAATAATCTTCAACCTTTCATTGCGTCTCTCCTCAGCCACCTACTCTAATTGAGGATGTTATTGTTGTCAGGTGCTGTCAAGTCAGTATCTGACTCATAGGGACCCTGCATACAACAGGGGAAACACTATTGTCAGTGCTTCTCTGCTGTTCATAGGGTTTTCAATGGCAGATTGATTTTTGGGAGTGGGTTGCTGGGTTCGTCTCCCAAGCCTACAGCACTTGGTATTCCCAGGCAGTCTCCCATCCAAGTACTAACCAGGCCAGACCCTGCTTAGCTTCCAAGATCTGACGGGATCCGATGCCACAGGGCTATGGCTGCTGGCCATTTGAAGATATCCTCATTATAATATCCTCATCATAATAATGATTATTGTTTTGGTAAAACTAGGAACTTGTTTGCAGCTCTGCTGAACTGGACTGATTGATTACTCATAATATCTCCATCATAACCATCAGGAACAAACAACCTCCAAGTCCCCAAAGCCTCAAACCCCAAATACTTCGTGTATGCTGTGTTTGGGTTTGCCGGAGGTGCTGTTCTGAGTGATAATTGTTCAGGTGGCTGTCTGACTTCTGGGGTCACTGTCACTTAGAGCCTCGCTAGTCTTTGTGATGGAGGAAGAGAACGTGGTATCTGTTGCATTGACTCAGAAAGACTTCCAACTAGGGAGAGGCCTTTGGTGGTGGGGGGGGACAGGGGGACAGAGGGAGGAAGTGCACAAGAGGGTAAGGGGGAACTTACCTGTGCAATATACAATGAAACACATGTATGGAAATGTCACAATGAAATGCATGTCAGAATGAAACACATTAAGTTGTACATTGAAAATT
>VMDO01006545.1:43024-91016 GCA_007922755.1 Pedetes capensis
AAAAAAAAAAAAAAAAAAAAAAAAGTAAAAAGTAAATAGAAAAATAAAAAATAAAAATAAATAAAAAATCCAATAAAAGAAAAAAACAAAGAAAGACTTCCATCCATAATGGGCACAGATCCTGTCTGTCAGCCATCTACTGCCAAAGTTGGCCAAGGCCAACTTAAGGAGGTGAGGGGGTAAGAAGAAGACAGTGAACAGCACTTGCAATATCAAAATACCTCTAATTAGTTTTTTTTTTTCTGTGTTTCAAGTGACAGGCAGAATTCTCCTTACCTTTGCACATGTAGTGCTGTTTCCTATACTTATAGCATGGAGGGACTGCCCAGGAGGACCTTGGTTTTACAGACGTGGCTCACTGGGACCAAGTGCTCTAGGCTGCACAGTGAGTGGCACCAGATAGAGTTGGATGTGGACTCTGGTTTTGTCTCTTTCCCCTGACCTGATGCTCTTGACCATCCTATGATATCGCTGCCTAATTCTTTTGTGGCAGACACTGTGGAGGAAAGGACCTTGTTATTCCTGAAGCTTCTTCATCATGCCTACCTGAGTAGTACAGCCTGGGGAGATGCCCTAACGTGGATAGAATTTATGGTGTGGAAGCTAGATCACATCTACCTCCTCCTTCGAAGACCTATGCGACATGCTTATTATGTTGTTTGCAGTAGTGGTGATTCTCCTTAGCCTGTACCGCACTGAAAGACTAGGGTAGCCCCCTTGTGTCCACTGTCTCCTTCAAATTGTTACCTCCAGATCTCAGAGAAGGCTGATTCCTGCCCGAAGCCCCACACAAAAGTGCATTGCAGTCAGGATGAAAAGCCTCATTTGTCTGGCTCCAAGCCTACCCTCCTAACCATCTGTTCCTCAGGGTTTAAATCCACGTGCTTTAACACAAGCCTGTGGGGTTTGCTGCAGGGTGAAGCTGGCTTTGGATCTGGCGTTGGAGATTTCTCTCTCATTGGTAATGTGGAGGGGGTGCAAAGTCATGAATAAAAGGGGGATCAGTTTTACCCTTCTGAGAAGGGCCCCCACACTTTTAAGATCCCCATTTATGCCCCAGTGGAATGGAGCAGACAGCCCAGAGTTGGCATCCTGACCCTAGGACTTGGGAACAATGACCTGTGCAGGTTAGAAAATCTCTTGGCCTCTTTTTTCTCAAAGGTGAAATGTGGACCCCTTAATGTCCTTAGATCTGAGTCATTTTTCTTGGTCATGGCTCTGGCTTAAATGGGGGTGGTGTCCCACAGAGCTCATGTGTTAGAGGCGTGGTCCCCACAAGGTACTATTGAGAAGTGCTGTGGACCTTTAGAAGATGGGGCGTAGGGGTCAATGAGAGGATGGGGGGGACTGTTGGACTCAGACCCTGTTTGCTGGCTCAGAATGTAAGTGCTTTGTTCCACCATACATTCTTCCCTTGAGTGCTGCCTACACTGGAGCCCCCAGGAATGAGGCTCCCTGATCTTAGTCTGGGACCTCCAGAACCTTGAGCCAAAATAAACCTTCTTCTTTTATAAATTAATTCCCTCAGGTATTTTGTTATAGTAACACAAAGCTGACTATTATGGTTGCTTATTGGATGGTGGTGGCTTTTGTGGGGAAGTGTTAGCTTTCTTTATTTTCTGGAAGACCTCATTACCCTTCCAAAGTAGAGATTCTGACTATTACTGATGCTTCCTTTAAACACTGCTTTGTGCCAGTGCCCTAGTCACAAATGATAACCCATCTCTTAAGCCCTACTCATATAGAAATTTTGAAGGGGTCAGAAAAATTATTTCTAAAAACAGGCAAATGTGGAAATTGATGGACTGTTCTGGAGTACAATTTGGTAGTATTCCTGAAAAGGTTTAAATATGTATGAATCCATTGACTCTATGATTCATCTTCTAAAATACTGTCCTAAGGAAACAATCAGAAAGATTGATGAGAAAGCACATTTGTCTAGTATCATGATTGCAGTGACTGGAAACCACCAAAATGTACAATAGCTTGAGATGGGCTAATAAATGGATACTGCCATTTTATGGATTTTTATTCTGCTAGTTCAACCAGATTTCTGAATAATATGCAAAGGTTGGGGTAAAAATAGAGCAACTCGAGTTTTATGCAATAGAAATGTGTCTACATGCATAAAAATTTACAAGTAGAGCATGCTTTAAAATGTAACCTGAAATCACTTACAACCCACCATGAAGAGATGATTCACTATTTCCTTTTTGTACTCTTTTCTTGTTTTACTTACGATAAATAGATGTTCAGAAAATATTATGTTTAAAGGATGATTAAAAGAAGAAAAGCAAGCACACTAAACACTGTTTAGTACCTGTACCTAAGCTTTAGGTTACCATGGAAAGGTATAGAATTTAGGAGCTGTCATTGAAGAGGTGTCTTGGGGAGGTTGGTCTTTGCTGAGATTTGTCAGAATTAAGCAGTCCGCCGTCCAGAAATGGAGTTGTCTGCTCAACATTTCAAGTCAGACCGTCCTCATTGGGCCACATTACTATCACTTACTGGTTTTCAAGGTCCCACACAAAGCAATGTCTACTCACAGATTCCATTCTGAGTCACGAACGACCCTTTGCCTGACCTTCCTGATATTTCAGGAGCAGCGTGTGTCACTGGGGCAGGAGGCAGCCTGCAGTTGAGTCTGGGTGGTCACCAAGATGCAAGTCACGCTGATCTTCCTGCAGCTGAGCAAAGCGTCTTGCCCTGTCTGTTCTCCATAAGACAGGGATCTTGATACCTATTTACTCATTGGGGTTCATGGGGGCATTGTGACGGTTAGTTAGACTTCGCTAGTCAAAGGACTTTAAAGTTCTAGTGCCCTGGATAGTGTTATCCCTAATAAGCCTGTAAAACTTTCCTATGCAGTGTTCGCCTATTTGCTGATGTTGTTAGGTGCCATTGAGTTGTCTCAGGTGCCACTGCGTTGTCTCAGACTCATGTTGTTGTCATTAGGTACCATGGAGTCCATACCTGACTCATGGCGGCCCTGTGTACAATAGGAGAAACACTATTGTCAGTGCTTCTCTGCTGTTCGTTGGGTTTTCAATGGCAGATTGATTTTTGGGAGGGAGTTGCCAGGTCCTTCTCCTAAGCCTATAGCATGTGGTGTTCCCAGGTGGTCTCCCATCCAAGTGTTAACCAGGCCCAACCCTGCTTAGCTTCTGAGATCTGATGGGATCGGATGCCATAGGGCTACGGCTGCAGGCTTCTGAGACTCATAGACAGACCCTACAGGGTTTTCAGGGGTTGATTGTTTTGGGAGTGGATTGCCATGTCCTTCTCCCATTTTTGAGGTGCTGGGAATCGAGCTCAGGACCTTAAGGATTCCAGAGCAGCACTCTACCAACTGAGCTAAATTGCAGCCCCTCCCCAGTTTGTAGCATTTAGCAATTCCCCAGGAGAACCAGTCTCTCCCAGGCAGTATGCCAGAGGCAGCTGGGACTGGGTGGGCTGAGTCCTGCGGAGACCTTCCACCCACTCAGGTTCCCACCTCCAGGCACAGAGCTGCGGCTGCTGCCCCAGCTTGACTGCAGCCCAGAGGCTTCTGGGGCAGATTTACCTGATTCTGTCCAGGTGGAAAGCCACCCATGCTGACAGCGCTCCAGTCTGAGGCAGTAAACCCTTTCTCCAGGTAGTCCCACTGGGCAGCAAGGGCATTCTCCCTATAGCATGGCCACACAGAACCTTGCATTCCTGCAAATGCCCTTGAGTCTCTGTCAACGGAGGTGGCAAGTGCTCAGAGTTAATTATTTGGAAATATATAAATGCTCTTCTGGTCTCAGAAGACGTCATGCAACTCATGTCCCTGTTCTTGACATCTGAATGCCTTCGCTCTCAGATAAGGTAGGCTGAAACTCTGAGGTGGAAATGGATTTGGATGATTGGTTATGTCTCTCTACTTTAGGTACTTGCTTGTTGTTGTTAGGTGCCGTGAAGTCAGTCTCCGACTCATTGTGACCCTGCGTACAGCAGGCAAAACACTATTGTCGGTGCTTCTCTGATGTTCATAGGGTTTTCAGTGGTGGAGTTTTGGGAGTGGGTTGCTGGGTCCATCCCCCAAGCCTATAGCACCTGGTGTTCCCAGGCGGTCTCCCATCCAAGACTTAGTCTTCCCCAGACCCTGCTTAGCTTCCAAGATCTGATGGGATCGGATGCCATAGGGCTATGCTGGCAGACTACTTGTTTGGTGCCATCAAATTGGGCCCAACTCATAGTGACCCTATGTACAATACACAAAACACTGCCCAACCCTGTGCCTTGCCTGGCGCTATTATCAGTGCTTCTCTGCTATTCCTAGGGTTTTCAGTGGCTGATTGTTTTTGGGAGTCGGCTGCCAGGTACTCCTCCCAAGCCTATAGTACCCGGTATTCCCAGGTGGTCTCCCATCCAAGTACTAACCAGGTCCAACCCTGCTTAGCTTCTGAGATCTGACAGGATCAGATGCCACAGTGGTACATCTGCAGGGTAGGTACTCACATGGAATGAAAAAAGTCATCTCTGCATCGTTCCTACTAACTCCATTCTCCTTTCCTCACATCTGCCCCTCCTGTGACTTCTGGGACACACTGACATCAAAATGCATTCTCCCTCTTGACCATGACTTTGAAGAGTATTTTAGAAATTATTTGGGAGTTGTTGTTTTGTTGTTAGGTGCTATCGAGTCGGTATCTGACTCACAGTGACCCTCATAGGGTTTTCAATGGCTGATTGTTTCTCAATTGCCTTGGGAGTGGATTGCCAGGCCCTTCTCCCATTTTTGCGATGCTGGGAATTGAACTCGGGGCCTCAGAGACTGCAGCGCAGTGCTCTACCCATGAGCTAAATCCCAGCCCTATTTGGGAGTGGATGCCAATTATTTAATGCTGAATGGGAAGAGGAAGAATGAGAAAAATCAGCCAACTACATAGGTGAAACCAACCGTAGATTATTAGCTTTGAAATGTTGAAAATAGTAAAGGTAATAGGGGGAAGGAAGAGAAATACCAGGTTTTGCTGTCAGAGATAGAATCTTGGTTTAAACACACACGCGCGCACACACACACGACATGCAAGTAGAAGGGGGCGCCATCGGTGGGGAGGAAAGAGATCAGTGGGGTGGTCACAGAAGGTATTGGGGGAGGTGACCATGAGCAATGCACAATGATTTGCATGTTTGGAAATGTCATAAGGAGACCCTTTAGGTTGTCCACTACCTGAAAAATTTACTACTAATAAAAAAATAACAAACGCATGTATGTTATTACATTAGAGTTGTTATATGAACTTAATGACTCTGGTAATTGAATTTCCTTAGTTTTGCCTGCCAATACATCTCTCTAGTTCCCCAAGATAGACATCCCAGAAGCGTTTTTGAACTCTACTTTTTTCACTAAGTGTCCGCTGCCAAGTTCTAGCACTCAGGTACCCCTGCTTCCTTTGTTATCTCCTTCACCCCCATTAACAGTGTGAGGCTTGCTTCACCCGCTGGCTCCTCTTATGTAACCCTGCTGGCTCAGCCCTGTTTCCCAGTGACGGCCACACCGTGCTCAGGTGGCCTCTGTGGGTAGCCAGTGAGATCCTTGTACCCTCAGCTCCTGACCTTTACCCTTCAGATAGAATAAGAAGCAGCCTTTCCTTCTGTGCATGGCCCTTTAGCCGTCTTGAAGAAAAAATTGTACCAAGTAAGTCAGAAGGGTGTGGATGGCTTTATTCAAGAGCATTGCAACAGAGGAGAGAGGTTGACTTTAGCCTTGCAGAAGCAAAGTGCAGGAGGGCTTCTCAGCGCTGAGCTCGTGGAAAAGTCCTAGAGGATGTCAGGGGAGGCGGGTCAATGTGATTAGACCACGTGTGTGTGCTAAGTGATGTGTACCAGAGGTCTGCTCCTGCCTCCCACTGAGGCTGAGGGTTAGAGGCCATCATGATGTCTTCTCTGCCGATGCCATCTCCCAGGAGCGAGACAGGAAGACAGAGTGGGCGGTAACACTGGCAAGAGGCTGGGGCTAAATTTATATCTCCAAAGAGCAGAGGAAGGATTTACAGTGGCAAATTTTCTCAAGTGAATCCTCAAAGAGAAAGGAAGTCAGGGGCGTAGGGTTGGGAGGGCACCTGTCTAAAGTTCAGTCAAGCAGAGAGGAGCGGCAAGGGCCGCCTGGATCAGTAGCGAGTGACGGTTTAACCTGTGACCTCTCTCTGAATTCCTTGTTTTGGTCTTTGTGTCTGGGCCACTCTGAAGTTCTCTCTGATGTTCTGCTCTTGCTCTCTGACTTTAGTGCCGGGCACCCGCCTCTTCCTGCTTCTAGAACCTGCCCAGTTGGCACCTTGTCACTCCCAGCAATGACTAATTCTTCTGTCCCAGGATGCAAAAAGGTAGAACGTAATGAGAGGCCCTCAAGATGGTCAGCCTGGGGGACTGCGATTGACTGTATTAACCGTGTCTTGGCATATCACAGGTGCTTAAAACACATTTGTTGTTGTTGTTGTCAGGTGCCGTCGAGTCGTGTCTGACTCATAGCGACCCCCATAGAGTTTTCAATGGCTGATTGTTTTCGAGATTGCCTTGGGAGTGGATTGCCATGTCCTTCTCCCATTTTTGTGGCACTGGGAATAGAACTTGGGACCTCAGAGACTACAGAGTGGCACTCTACCAACTGAGCTAAATCCCAGCCCCTCAAACACATTTAAAAACAATAAAAAGGAATGCATATCTCCCCACTGTTTTGGGGTTAATCCACGAAGTCTCGTTAGTGAAAGCTCTTACGTTTTAGCCCTTGGGAGAGTCTCTCAGCTTTTCACCAGTTTCTAATTTTGACCTGAAAATTAAAGAAATTCTCAAATGCTGACTCCCAGACAAGCAGAAGGTGTTACTGGAAAGGCTTGGGGACCTAGCGCCTAGTCTCTGATGCTCCATTCGTGCAGATTGTGGTTTAGAGAGAGTCCGGGGTGGGCCTGTGACTCTGCATTTCCTTAGCGATTCTGATGGGAACCAGAACCCAGAACCGATGGCCTTCATGTTGTACAAATTCATAGCTTATTGCACTTAACGGGAACCGGGGCTCCCAAACCAGCAATGTAGTGAAACATGCCTGGGCATTCCTGGGGACCATGTGCAGTGTGGACACAAACAGAGAGCAGTCACACCGGCCGGACGCATGGGGATACTGGGTTGCTTTCTCACATTTTCCTTCCCCTCAAAGGGTGGGGATCAGCTGGGGCTGTTGTCCGCCAGATGGCGCCTTTGGACCCTGCTCCCTTGAGGGTGGGTTTACAACTTCAGATAGGTTGGGGAGCCCCATTTTAACCCTAATTCTGTAAAAAACAAAACTAAATGTTTTCTGTTTCTTAAAAGTATATTTGGGAGAAGGACCGGGCAATCCACTCCCAAGGAAATCCCGAAGCACTCAGCCATTGAAAACCCTATGAGGGTTGCTATGAGTGGGCACCTAACCTAACAAAAGTATATTAGACATGACTTTTTAAAATGTGAAAAAGTTATCTGAAGTATTTTTAAAGTGTTTGAGAAAAGGTTCCAGGGATGGGAGTAGGGTAGAGGATTTACAGAGTAGAAAGTGTAAGCACTATGTCCCTCTCCAGAGGCAGGCACTATTCGCAGTGCCTGACGCTTCTTTCCAGAAGTTTCCTGCGCAGGTGGAAATCTGTATGGAGGCATAGGAATATTCTTTTTTTTTTTTTTTTTTTTTTTTTTTTTGCAGTACTGGGGGTTGAACCCAGGGCCTCACACCTGCATGCTCTGCAAGTGCTAGACCACTGAGCTGCACCCTCAGCCCATTGTTTTTACTTTTTGAGACAGGGTCTCACTAAGTTGCGCAGACTGCCTCTGGTCTCGAACTTGCAGTCCTCCTACCTCCGCCTCCTGAGCTGCTGGGATTACTGGCGTGCGCCACTGCGCCCAGCTAGTCCTTATTCCTTATAAGAGATGGGAGCTCCGACATGGTTCTTACTGCTTTTAATAGAACTGTTTATGTTATAGATAGTTCTAAGGCAGCAAATAGATTTACTCTGTGTTTTTCAGTGCCTGCATTTGCAAAGTCTGCTATTATGTGAATCTAGCACAGTGGCTTTTAATCAGGGGCAGTTTGGTTTCCTGGGGGACATTTGGCAATGTCTAAGGATGTTTTTGTTGTCATAATTCAGGGTGGGGAGTTGTGCTACTGGCATGCAGAGATTAGAGGCCAGCAATGTGGCCAAACATCCGATAGTGCACAGGACAGCCCCAACAGAGAATTGGCTCCAAATAATTGGAGTCAACTTGAATTTGAGAAAACCTGCCACAGCATCACTGAGAATGTAGCTTATCAACTACTAACTGTGACATAGAACATAGAACATTCCCCTAATGACGGAAAATATCACAAAGTGCATGCAGCCAAAACAGCCTTCCGGGGTGGGGGGATCCCTCTTTGCAACCGGGGCCAGATGGGGAGACTTTTCCGTCTCGGTTAGGCTGTTCTGTCTGTAGGTTTAGAACCTCAGTGGTCTAGCATCCGTTACCGTAATAGAAAGTACACCTTACCGTTTCCATGGCTTGGCTTCCTTGGGAGAGTGTGATTTCTCCAGGCAGAGCAGAGCTGTATTGGCAGCGGCAGCCTTGGTGGCTCGGAGCACCTGTTGAACCTATAATTTCAGAGCAAAATGAGAGTATCCATTTTTAGCCCCAGAGGGATTTTTGTTTTGTTTTATTTCTTGGTTTTTTTTTTTTAATTTTTTTTTTTTATGGGTTACACTCTGGCTGCTTTATTTTCATAGCAACTCCACTATGTTTACTTCAGGACCAGGAGAAAAGATCCTTTCTTTATAAATGGAGTGCAACTAAGTTTAGAGAAAGCAAAAACTGACTTGCTAGGAAGATCATTCTTAACTATAAATGTTATCCTGACTTCCTGACCTCTTGATACCCTTTGGTATTTAGGTGCTACTGCAGATGTATACAGAGTTTTGTTTCTTTCTAAATCTAAAGCAACTCTTCCAATGCTGTTTACCTAAACAAAAGCAAAAACAAACAAAACAAACTGACCTCCCTGCTCCCTTCAGGATGTTTCAGTAACGTTTTAGTGCCATTGTCCTAGAATTCGTCACACTTGAGAATCCCTATTCCGTTTTATTTGACAGTATCTTTCCTAGACAAAATTTTCTCATTCAAAATAAATGAAAAACTCTCCCCACAATATGAGTCTTCTGGAGTCCTCAGTGGTAACATGCATTCTGATTTTTAAGTTGGGAAGCCCCACTGAAAGTTTGATCTGGGTGTGGGGGATACAGGAGCTCCTGGCTCAAGGGGAGTGGAAAGCCTGTGGGTTGAAGCTGGGGATAGCAGCCTCTCTCTAAGCCAAGACTGCAGGTAACAGAGCAACTATCTTAACAATGGAAGTGTCCAGGGCAGTGGCAAAGACATTGGTGTCTGTCATCTTTTGTGGTGTATTCCCTGTATAATTTTTGCCCTTGCCTTCCTGTTCAGAAAGGGTAATGTAGAGACTGTAGGACAGAAGCCCCTGTTAGGCACACACAATGGTAAATGTCAAGCACTTGGAGAGTGTGTATGTAAATGTGTGTCTGTGTCTGTGAATACACCAGACTATGTAGACTATACCCATTTTTTGTGTGTGTGAATTACAAACAAGTGGTTGCCTGCCTCTAATGTCGTGGTCTCTGAAAGACTAAGCTAATACTGAGTCTCCATGTGTGGAGGTATAGCTACTTATCCCGAATTATGCAAGTAATGATTCCTAAGATGTTCTGTTTTCTGTTTTTGTTAAAACTGTTAAAACTTAGTGGTTTAAATGAGTGCACACTTATCTTACCATTTCTGTGAGCTAGGAGTCTGCACATAGCTGGATACTGCAAGGCTGTAAGCAAGGATAATTGGAGCTGGGTGCCATGGCGCATGCCTGTAATCCCAGCAAACTGTTTTGTGTAAAAATTTAAATTCCACATTTGTAGTAATATTAACTAACAGGTTCTCCTGTGAATTCATTGAGAGTCTTTATCTTGCTAAGCTGTGCAGGCTGCCTTTGGCCTCAAACTTGGGATCCTATTGCCTCAGCCTCTTGAGTTGGTGAGATTACAGGTGTGTGCTGCAGGATTCAGTGAAATGTTGATATTTTAATCCTATTTTGTTTCTCTTACTTGATTAAGGCTTTGCTATCTTTTGAACAAATGGAGGACTCATGAGTAGCTACCTGCAATGCCTGATTTTGTTTTGTGATTAAACATAATCTTATAAGATCAGACATTGAAATATATTTTATAGTTTATGATAAAACAGTTCAATTGAATAAATGATTATATAGACTTATTTTCAGTGAGGCCTGTAGTTGCACCACTGTGGCATCTGATCTTGTCAGATTTTAGAAGCTAAGCAGGGTCAGACCTGGTTAATACTTGGAGGGGAGACTGCCTGGGAATACTGGGTGATGTAGGCTTGGGAGAAGAACCTGACAACCCATTCCCAAAAAGCAATCAGCTATTGAAAACCCTATGAATAGCAGAGAAGCACTGACATAGTGTTTCGCCTTTTGTACATACAGTTGCTATGAGTTGGATACTGACTCAATGGCACCTAACAACAATATTTTCAGTGAAATTACTTGTTTCACTTTATACTTAATAGCTTGAAATTTCCTGTTATCTATAAATATATAACAGGAGAAGGACATTGCAATCCACTCCTGAAGCAGTCTCAAAACAATCAGCCATTGAAAACCCTATGAGGGTCTCTATGAGTCAGACAGGACTCAATGGCACCTAACAACAACAACAACATAAATACATAACAGTATTACAACAGCCTTAGTGGTTTAAGTGAATGCACACTTATCTTACCATTTCTGTGAGCTAGGAGTCTGCACGTAGCTGGATACTGCACAGCTATAAGCAAGGATAATTGGAGCTGGGTGCCATGGCACATGCCTGTAATCCCAGTGACTCGAGAGGCAGAGGCAGGAGGATTGCAAGTTCGAGACCAGAGCCAGCCTGTAATTTAGTGAGACTCTCAAAAAGTAAAAAAAAATGGGATGAGGGTGCAGTTCAGTGGTACAGCACTTACAAAACATGCAAGTGCTAGGCCTTGGGTTTAATCTCCAGTACTGCAAAACAAAACAAAACAAAAGAAAAAACAACAACCAATAATGCAAAAAACAAAAAGCTAGGATAATTGACTGGGGCTAGGATCTCATCTGAATGCCCAGCTGGGGAATGATCTGCTAGGAGGTTCACTCTGGTTATTGGTAGAATTCATTTCCTTGTGGTTGTAGGACTGAGGGTCTCATTTTCTTGCTGGAAGCTTTCTTCAGCTCCTAGAAGCTGCCCATACTTTCTTGTCATGTAGAGTTCTCCAACAGGGCCATCTCTAGAAGCTAACCATGGGGAATTAGACATGGCCAGGGACAGAGTGGTAGTGGTGGTGGTGCCGTAGTCTTATGTAATGTAACAATGTAAGCACACACATACATCATCTTTGCTGTGTCCTATAGGTAGAAACAAATCAAGGTACAATCTACTCTCAAGGAGAGGGAATTGTGCAAAGGAATGACCATGAGGAGGCAGGTTTTGTGGGAGCCACCTTCAAGTCTATCTGAAATATGACTCAGCAAAGGTTTTCCAGGAGACATTTGTAATTTTAAGAAAACAATATAATTCTAGGTAAACTAAGAACTAAAGTAAGGTTAGATAACAGCAAGTAACCATATGTCCTATGTATATCATATAACATACACTGTTTATTGCCTCTGGCATTGATAAAAATCTTTGTAGTGCACATGAAAAGAAAAATCTTTGTAGTCCACATGAAAATAGACCAAATTAACAGGTGAACCTTCTAAGACTACATGAATTGGTTTTCATCCAACAGCTTCCATTCTCCTAATGGAAGCTGAAAGTCATCCATGTGGACTTTTTTGGCGGATGTTGCTCTTGATGCAAATCTGACTATGAAGTATATACATCTTTGACACTTTCTGCCCAGGAGCCGCTCAGCTTCTGACATCTGCCTGTTAGCTGTTGCCCAAACTTTGATACTTACACATACCATGGAGTTGGCACTGCCATTCGGGGCTTCCTATGATACATTTCACAGCTAGCTCAGCTTGAAATGTGGAAATGAAGCTCCTGCAGAGTCTTTTCTCACCCTCCCTTAGAGCTTCAGTGTCTGGATTCTTCCCATAGCCACCGAGCAGTTTGCAGCTGCCTTCTGTGGCTTTGTGGGCAATCTCCACATAAGCCACCCACTGGTATATGGTGGGCCATGTGTGTTGTGTGTGCTGGTCGTATCTTGTTAATAAGATCATTAGTAACATGCTTCCTAAGTGAGCAGCTAAACATTTGAGGAATAAGTGCCATTGGCAACTACTCATCTTAGTTTCTGATTTACCATTTCTATGTTAACTTTGCCTGTAGCTGTAGCCCTGTGGCATCCAATCCCTTCAGATCTTGGAAACTAAGCAGGGTCGGGCCTGGTTAGTACTTGGATGGGAGACTACCTGGGAACACCAGGTGCTGTAGGCTTGGGAGAAGCACCTGGCAACCCAGTCTCAAAAATCAGTCCGCCATTGAAAACCCTATGAACAGCAGAGAAACACTGACAATAGTGTTTCCCCTGTTGTACCTAGGGTTGTTATGAGTCGGATACTGACTCGACGGCACCTAACAACAACAACAATGTTAACTTCATTGGGAGAAGGACCCAGTAACCCCCTCCCAAAAATCAATCTGCCAGTGAAAACCCTATGAATGTCAGAGAAGCACTGACAATAGTGTTTTGCCTCTTGTACTGGGTCACTATGAGTTGGACACCAACTCCATGCCACCTAACAATAGCAACAACAACATGTTATCTTGAGGGGCTAGACTTTAGCTCAGTTGGTAGAGGGCCACTCTGGTCTCTGAGGCCTTGT
Source organism: Pedetes capensis (assembly GCA_007922755.1). Taxonomy (NCBI): domain Eukaryota; kingdom Metazoa; phylum Chordata; class Mammalia; order Rodentia; family Pedetidae; genus Pedetes; species Pedetes capensis. The sequence continues at coordinate 55,911 of VMDO01006545.1, forward strand.
GTTGAATTCCCAGCACCACAAAAATGGGAGAAGGACATGGAAGCCCATTCCCGGAACAGTCAGCCATTGAAAACCCTATGAAGGTCGCTAGAAGTTAGACACGACTCAATGGCACCTAACAACAACAATATTATCCTGAAATCACAGAAGGTTTGCAAGGCTGGTCAGACTTTTAGAAGGTCACACACTCAAAGATTCCAAATAAAACTGCTCTCACTAGGGAGAAAGTGGGCCCTTCTGTGATTAGCTTTTTGTTCCTTTATACTTTGTGATGTGTAACTGCTTTACCTTATCCTCAAATAAAAGAAGTATAGTGCCGACTTTTAAGGATAAATTTTCTTTCCTTTTGTACTTCATTTCAAAGTCTTGTCCTATGACCCTATTAAAATATATGACCCACAAAGGCATAAAATTAATGTTTTTAATTTTTTTCTAGAAAAGTTGATAGGAAAGAAAAAAATCTTTTCATGATAGGAATAAAATGAGTCTCCAGAAGTATAAAATAGATAAGAAAAAAATCCAAGATAATCATATTTTCTAGATCTGAAGTAGGGATTAAAGAAATTAATCTAGCCAGACACTGTGGCACACACCTGTAATCATAGTACCTTGGGAGGCTGAGGCAGGAGGATTGCAAGTTTGAGGTGAGAGGCAACCCGTGCAACTCAGTGAGACCCTGTCTCAAAATAAACAAAATAAAGTAAAGGGGTTGTGGGTCAAGATCAGTGCTAGAACACTTGCCCAGCAAGTGAGGGCCTGGGTTTAACTTCCTACTACAGGATACTAAATAAATGAATAAATGAATCAATAAATATATAAATAAATCAAATTTGGCCTTTGGATCTTGACTGTCTGCCAAAGGCCTGCTGGGAGGCGGTGAAACCTTTATGGGCAGGGGCTGGTGGGAGGAAGTTAGTTTTTTTAAAAAATTTATTTATTTATTTATTTATTTATTTATTTGGTACTGGGAGTTGAACCCAGGTCCTCGTGCTTGCATGCTTTGCAAGTGCTAGACCACTGAGCTGCGCCCCCAGCTCAGTTTTTTTCTTTTTGAGACAGGGTCTCGCTATGTTACGCAGACTGCTCTGGTCTCGAACTTGTGATTCTCCTGTCTCCGCCTCCGCCTCCCGAGCTGCTGGGATTATAGGCGTGAGCCACTGCGCCTGGCGCTGGAACTTAGTTCATTGAAGGTGTTCCTTGGAAGGGGATATGGGGACCCGGCTCCCTTTCTGTTTCTCTCTGCTTCTCAGCTGCCCTGAAGTGAATGGGCCTCCATAGTCACACACTCCTGCAATAACATTGTGCCACTACAGTTCCCAAAGCAATGGAGCCAGGTTATCATCCGTGAAGACCTCTGAAACCATGAGCCAGAGGAAAACATCTCTGTCTATAAGTTGATCATTTCAGGTATTTTGTCACAGTAACAGAAAGCCAACTAAGACACTCATGTGTCTCACTTTTTTATGTTAAGCAGAGGCTCAGAGAGGTAGGCATGGACCCACGCGCATAGAGCAGGTAACTCCAACACGCTTGGTCCTCACTCCTTGGTGTCTGAGACGATCTTGTTTGTTTTGATGAGGATAATATTAAAGGTTTATTAAGCACCATGTGGAGCCTGGACTTGTTTTGGTTTTTATTTATATATTTATTTTTGGCAGTACTGATGGCCTTCATTCATGCTGGGCAAGCACTCTACCACAGAGCTGCACCCCTGGCCCCTTTTTAATTTGTAATTTTTCATTTTGCAACAGGGTCTTGCTAAGTTGCATAAGCTGCCTCTGGCCATAGACTTGTGATCCTTGTGCCTCGGCCTCCCAAGTCGCTGGGATTATTGATGTCACCACAGATGCCTGGATTTGTGTTTATTTTTAACCTCAATATTTACCTGCAACCTGGTTGCTGCTACTCCTCTGCAAAAGAAGTGACTTGAAAAAGTTAAAACAAAGCAAAACACGTCTACCCCACGCAGGCAGAACAGGTGACCGTCTTTGATCCTAGGTCATGGTCCATTTCTCCTTTTCTGCCGAGCTTTCGAGAAGTCGTCTTAAACAAGAGGGAGTATGGCATGGAATGGTTGCCTCAGAGCCAGCACGGATGGATGACAGGTTCTTCTTTCAAGTGGCTTGGGAAGTTGTAGGCCATCGTGTATACGTTGAGCAGTTGAATTTAGCAGAGTATTTTTTTTCCCCCACAAATGGGGAGACCAGTTCTTTCCCCAAAGCTTTGAAACAGGTACCTATTTGTGCTAATTTGCTAGGATGTTTGTTGCATGCTTGGGGAAGAGGGTATTAAAACTCCAGAAGCCTGTGGGATCCTGGGGGCTTTGAGGAAGGAAGTGCCCATGGGGAGATGAAAGGGGGTTTAATCCCTTTGTAGAACAGCCTGAGCAGGGCTCGGTCCTTCTGAAGGTTTGTGATGGTGCTATTCTCTCCAGGTATGGGAGGCCGTCTGTTGTCCCTTAAAACATCTCTCAGAATGGCACTTTCTAAGGGCTTTGAAAGATGAGGTCTGATGAGATCCAGTGCTTCTTGAAGTTTCCCTGTGCTGGCTGCCTCCCCCACTCTGCCTTGAATTATAGTGTTTATTTTTAAAACCTTTTGTGGCTTAAGCCTTCTGCCTTTGTTATTGCCGCTGACTCACTCTGACCTCCAGTCTCTCCTCTCGCCCCTTTGTGCTTGGGGTCCAGTGTGGCTGCTGGGGACTGAGCAAAAGCCACAGGAGCCACGGACACATCAGCTTTTTATGCCAAAGTCCCAGGTGTCCTCTGCTGAAACTTCCGCTCCACGTTCCTCCTCGTCCGCCTTCCTCTCTGCTTTCTCCTTGCATTCCCTTGGTTAGGATTTTTGGTTGTCTTGTGCTGTTGTTGGGTTCTCTGCTTCCAATTGCCCCTATTCCTTCCTTTGCCAAATTCTGATTTTTCACCTGCAGCCTGAGCCTGATGTTTATCTACCCAGGACAATTATTATTATTATTATTATTATTATTATTATTATTATTATCATTATTATTTTGAGACAGGGTCTTGCTAAGTTACACAGACTGCCTCTGGTCTCAAACTTGCCATCCTCCTGCCTCCGCCTCCAGAGGCGCTGGGATTACAGGCTTGCGCCACCACACCCGGCCCCAGGGCAATTATTGACAGGTAGTTTCAGAACAGAGATTACACTTCCCAAGAAGGCAGAAGGTGAATTAGACGCATAGTTCCCTCCCTGGCTGGGCCAGGGACATAGCAGCCCTTTGTCCGGCTGCACAGTAGGGAGCTCCGGTCCACTGGAAGACGAAGCTTGTGAGCGGAAGTGCTGTAGGAAAGCCAGAAAGACGGACTTTAATTAGGAGTATGTGCCCATCTGCGTCCTGAAACCAGGGGCCTCTGAAACCTACAGCAGCTCCTGCGGTCCCTGGCAGCCTTGATTCTGTGTAAGTGCTTCCTACACCTCCCTCCCATTCTTCTGATCATTTCTCCCCTCTGTGCCTTGTGCATTTGAGGCTTCTGCCCACCCACTCTTGCTTTCTGGAAGGAAGGAAGCGTTATCTTTAAGTTTTAGTCAAATTATCAATCATTTCTCTGCTTTACAGCGCAGAATTTTAGTGGGGCTTAAGCCTTCCTTTCCTATGGCCACTGGATCTGTTTAAAGCTTTCAGTTAACTTACTTTCATGCACATCTGGAATTGGTAGAGATCAAGGAATTTTGAGATCCTGGCTTGTCTGAAAAGCCAAATGGAATAGTCTTTTTTATTTTATTTTATTTTTATCACATTTCTTATTACAGCATTGCTTGCCTGAAAACCCTTTCCTTTTCTATCATTTTCCTAATACCATACTGACCCCCGTTCTGGAGGCCATCTGTAGAAATAAGTAGTGGTATGAAAGCTAACTGAGAAACTCCCAGAGACGTGCGTTTAGTTTGCAATAATTGCAACTTCAGGAACTGGGCCAGAGAAAGCACTGTCTTAACGCAGGTAATGCCTGCAGCTGTACCACTGTGGCATCCGATCAGATGTCGGAAGCTAACCAGGGTCGGTCCTGGGTAGTCCTTGGATGGGAGACCACCTGGGAACACCAGGTGCTGTTGCCTTGGGAGACGGACCCGGCAACCCACTCCCCAAAATCAATCCGCAATTGAAAACCCTATGAACAGCAGAGAAGCGCTGACAATAGTGTTTTGCCTGTTGTACATAGGGTTGCTATCAATTTGACAGCACCTAACAAAACTATGCAGATAAAATCAAAATTCTGGTGCCCGATTCCTAACATTTGAATTTGACGTATCACTTATAAATTTGATGAATTCTGATTTTCTTTATGAATGCATTGATGGCTACTAAGTTATATATCTTTGTGATTATGATAGAAACCACTCTTCATGAATCTGGAAAATAGCACGTGCATTTCTTTGTACGTTGTACATTTTCATTATCTAAGACGCATGTGAACTCTTTCTCCTGCCTTGGCTTGTTTTCTCTTGACAGCTGACAAGGAAGAAGTGTCAGTGGAGAAAGAGACTCATTTTTTTGTCATCATGATGGGAGAAGAGTGGTTAAAAGGGAATCCAGTCCCCTCCCAGAAGGTAGTAGTTATAGTTCCTAAGATGATAGCATAGCACAGCGGGGGTGAGGCTGGAGGAGACCAGGAAGGAATAAAGCCATGGCTTGGAATCTTTCTATTCTGTAACATTTATAAATTACTTCGCTTTTTGTTTTGCATTACTTTCTTTAATGTTAAAGGTCTCCGTGCACTACAGTTAAAATGGCTCAGTTAAATAAGTTAAGATAAGACATTCCTGGCTTGGAAAACAACATGCTGTTCTGTACTGGTTTCTCATTTTCTCCTTTATGCGTTGCATATCAACAACATATTTTTCTATTTGATGCATCACAGATGGGAGTATGTCAAAGGGGCCATATGGGACCTGTGTTGATATTCAGAGGTTCACGTTAATAGCCTCGGTCATCAGGAGTATATTTTAACCAGCGGAATGAGACATAATCAATGCCTTAGATAGTAATCATCCCTTAAATCCAGAGAACAAAGACCATTATCTGAGGAGAATGTGAGGATCTGGTCTGGTCCACATGATGTAAGGAGAGTAGTAAAAAGCCCTGTGAGCCAAGGCTGGGCCACCATTCGACCCGTGACCCTGGCCACCAGCTCATTGCCTGTTAATTGTGCAGATTTGTGTTTCTGAGAGGTCTAATTTTCATTCCCGATGACTTCAGAAAAGCCTCTACCCGTGGTGCTTAGTGCCAGACAGTCAGGCACCTGGGACCCCGCAGCTCGCAGTTAGCAAGATGAGTTATGGACTCCTCTGAAGCCAGGGGGCTGCTGCTTGCCTTCAGGAATGAGTAGGTAGCTGTGTCTTGAAGTGTCTGTTGTCTGGCTCCTGAGCTCCCTCTGTGGATTGGTGCTGGCTCGTCTTCTACGTGGTCAGTACTGCACTTGCATAGGACATCTATGGTCGGTCAGCTTCCCATGTTCTATGCGGAGCTGGGCAAGAGTAGCAGCTCCTTCTCTGTTGCTTATGTTCTTAGCGTGTGCAGTCTGTTTTGTTACCGGTGGTGTTTGCTCAAAAGTTGCTGCAAATACTGAGCCATTGCTCCTAGGCGAAATATGGGGTTAGGTTTGTCGCAACACCGTTGCCAGTGGTTCAGTAAATAACATTGTTTTATGGGTGCTTTTGTGAAACAAAATGTATAGTGTTGATTCCTTAACATTGAACTGAGCACCAATAGTACTGTAATTGAGCAGAGTTTATCTAACACGTGTTTTCTTGGTGTAAGGTACATGACAGCTTTCTTGCACTCAGGAATACTAGATAGCATGTCGGCACTGTGCTTGGGGACTCTTGTTTTCCCTTTGTACTTGTGAGTTGAGCACAGAGCCACTTGCATGCTGGGTAAGAGCTGTACCACTGAGTTGGACCTCAATACTCTTTTTAAAATTTGAGACAGGGTCTCACTAAGTTGCACAAGCTGCCTCTGGCCTCCCACTTTGAATCCTTCTGTCTCAGCCTCTAGAGGTGCTGGGATTATAGGTATGCACCATAGCTCCTGACAGCTTGGGACCATTTTAAACAGAAAAATCACCAGCAAAAAGCACAAGAGTGCAACATATATGGCTACCTCTCGAGTATGTGGCATTAACTTACTGTATGAGAGCCGAAACAGGAAGTCCACGAATTATGCTGTTAGACCACAGCTGGGAATGTGTGTCAGGAGAATCCAACTTTTCTCTGCTCCGTGCTTGCCAATGAATGAATGGGAAGTTCTGCAAGTAGTTGAGCTGGTAGATGGTTGCCTAAGTACAGAATCCATGGATAAGGAGGATCCACTGCATTTCTTTTTCCTTTCCTGAAGCTCAGTTCCCACATGAAGGAGATCATGTCTGTAGTTCTCTGACCTCTGTCCAGCTATGAACTGCTGAGGTGTAATGGAGGTATTTAGACTCGATACAACAGGGTTTTCTGTCTACACAGTGTCCTTGGTGGCTGTGATGTCACTGGTGGGAGATCATGGATTCCTTTGACAAACTCTCCCCTCTGAAGTGGCTTTCAGGACTTTTCTTCTCCCTGGGAATCAGCTTTAAGCTGAGCTTTTCCTCCCTGCTCTTTGGTGGTGTCAGTGCTTCTGAACTGACCTGAAGGAGAACAGCAATTTTTGTAGCATCTCTAATAATGGCGGGCTGGGATTTAACTCAGTTGGTAGAGCACGGCTCTGCAGTCTCTGAGGTCCCGAGTTCGATTCCCAGCACCGCAAAAATGGGAGAAGGACCTGGCAACCCACTCCCAAGGCAATCCCGAAACAATCTGCCATTGCAAGCCTTATGAGGGGTGCTATGAGTTGGACACGACTCGATGGCACCCAACAACAACAACAACTAATAATAGCACCGTCAGTAGCAGGCTGCGTGAAGAACTAGGATCACTCTTGTTTTACAGTTTAATACCACACCTCCCATTTCTCTTTTAAAATTTCTGGTTAGAGCTGAGAAAGTTTTATTTGATCTGGGCTAAACAATGTGGCCTAATTTGTGGGAGCCTCATATGATTTTTATTTTTTTAAATTTTAATTTACTTTTTTAAAATTTTAATTTTAACTTTTTTGCAGTGCTTGGAAGTTGAACCCAGGACCTCGCCCATATTTTACAGGGGCTCTACCCCTGGGCTGCACCCCTAGCCCATTTATTATCTTTTTTTATTTGGAAACATAGTCTTCTTAAGTTATTCAGGCAGCCTCCAGGCAGGCCTGGAACTCGTGATCTTCCTGCCTCTGCCTCCTGAGTTGCTGGAATGAAAGGTGTTGCCCCACTGTGCCTGGCTCATGAATTTTATTTTAGAGTGGGCTGAGACGACGACGACGACGACGACTTCCTCTCCTCCTCCTCCTCCTCCTCCTCCTCCTCCTTCTTCTTCTTCTTCTTTTTTAGTGGTACTGGGAGTTGAACCCAGGGTCTTGCACTTGCATGCTCTGCAAGTGCTGGACCATTAAGCTACACCCTCAGCCCATTTTTTTTTTTTACTTTTTTTTGAGACAGGGTCTCGCTAAGTTACGCAGACTGCCTCTGGTCTTGAACTTGCGATCCTCCTGCCTCTGCCTCCAGAGCTGCTGGTATTACAGGCGTGGGCCTCTGCACCCGGCAAGACTTCCTTCTGACGCTCAATGTCAGCCTCTCTGCTTTGGTGGGAGCGTTAGGGCAGCGTCCAGTGATTGGAGATACGATGCCCTCTGCCAGGAGAGTGTGCGATGCCAAGGGCCCTGGAAGGCTGGCTGTGATTCAGTGGCAACTTCCTCCAAGCAGCTGACTTCTGGTGATGAGCAGTGACAGCTTTGGAATCCTGCGCGGCATCCAGCTCCCGGGAGCAAGCGCTCCTTGACTATACGTGTCTGTCAGCGCAGACTGGAGCTGAGGTGCATGGGACTCCCTCTGGGGATTTCAGCCAGAATCAAGATGTCTTTTGAGTAGTGACAGCTTCTGGAGTAATTGTCCTTGGGGGGACGAAGCTCTTGTCATTGTGACTTCTCTGTCCTCACTTTCTTTAAAGGTCTGTCATAGCTTTAGGAGACACACTAGCCAGTCTCGAGCTGTGGGGGAGACAAGTGGCAGAAAGCTGATGGGAAAGGCAAAGGAAGGGGGCAAAAGGAGAATCTATTTCTCTTCACGGAGTTTATCACGTGATACCAGGGGGATTAGGCAGAGCGCTAAACCGTGCAATTATTCAGATGCTTTTCTGGTTTGAGTATATAAAATGTTCCCCAAGGCTCAGGTTTGAATGCTAGGTCTACAGGAGGTGGTGCTGTTTGGGTCGGCTGTCATACTTTGGGAGGTGAGATCAGGCTGGTGGAAGTAGATTACTGGGAGTGGACTTTGGAGGTTTTATGCAGGCCCCTGGCTGTGGGAAGCTGTCTTTCTCTTGGCTTCTTGCTGCTATGATGTGAAGAAGGTCTACCACAGGCCCTGCTGCCACTCTGCCGTGCTCCCCCACCAACATGCACTAAACCTATGAAGCTGTGAGCCCCAAATAAATCTCTTCTCCCCTAAGTTGTTCTGTGTGGTACCTTGGCACAGCAATGAGAATGCTCACTAATATAGAACACTGTGTCATTGCTGTGCTGAAACCTAGCCATGTGGTTTTTAGGGCATTGGAACTGGTGTGTGAGAGGACTATGGAGGAGGTCAGAAATGTGGGCTGGAGAAGCCCCTGAAGGCTGTAAACAGAGTTTAAGGGGCTGTGTTACTCAGCTTGTGTATTGCTGTGGCAAAATACCTGACAGAAGCAATCTTATGAAGGGAGGGATTTATCAGGACTCATGGTTGAGGGAATGTTGGTCCATAGAGGCGAGATAGGAATCGCAGTGGTACAGCCAGAGAACCGCACATCATGGTAGATCAGGAGCAGGGAGATCTTACTGGAACTGGAGGTCAAGGGAAAACCTCCAAAGGCCTCCCCAGTGACTTGACCTCCTGCTACAAATCTAAGTCCTACCTCCCAAAGTTCTGTAGCCTCCCAGGGCAGCACCACCGCCTGGGACCAAGTGTTTAAACACATGACCTTGGGGGGAAATTTTATATTCAAACTATAATGGGAAACTTTGGTGAGGGTGCAGAAGACCAGAACACTGACAAATGCAGAATGTAAAGATGGGGCTCATAGGACTTCAGATTGTAATAGGGACTCTATTGGGAATTGGAGCTGAAGCCATTTTTATCACATTCTGGCAAAGATTCTGCTAGCTATGTCCTGCCCATGTCCTAAAAATTTTGGCGAGGCTGAATTCAAAAGGAATGAACTAATTTGGCAGAAATTTTGAGCCAGCATAGCATTAAAGCTGTGGCTTGGTTGCTTCTGACTACTTTTAGCAAGAGTTATAGGAGAAAGGGAGCAATAAACGGAGTAGAAAGATTTGATAAATGTGTTGTTTGGTGAGAAAAGGAGCATGAGATAGAATAAAGTGATGGACAAAGCAGGTATGGGTGAAGTGATGGTACTTGTTAAAGAAATCAGCACTGTTACAGAGAAGCCACACACTCCACTTGAATGAGTAGGAATGCCTGTAGGGCAAATGAGGCATTAAACAGACCTTACCTATCCAACAGTCTATGCTATAAAAATGGAAAGTCATTTGGAGACTTTCATCTAAAAAGAGAGAGCCAAATGATGCTCTGCTGGAAAAGGGCTGCTGCCTAGGGAAATGTATTCTAGGTTCAGCACACAGGTACTCAGAGGCTGCTGCAGGCATGGTCCAGTGGCACTTAGCTGCTGTTTATGCTGGCAGCAAACCTTGGCAATGCCCATGTGGCAATGTCCATGTGGCAGGTTTGTAGAATTTAAGAATTATGGGGTCATGGAGGCTATTGCTATGGTTCCAGAGAATGTGCCTATGAGGGAGGCCAGGCAATGTGTGGGAGGGTCAGATTCCATGTGGAGAGCCCCTGAGAGGCTGGTGTGTGAAGCTTGGAAGATGGACCATAAGCTGCAATGGAGACCCCAGGATGTTGGAGGTAGGAGGAACAGGGAATATCTGCTGAGGAGAGCTGCTCACAATGGGTGGAATCAGCCCCAAAGAGGCCATGTAGTTTGAAAACAGAAAAGCTATCGAGGTGCAGTGGCCTAAGCCTGTTCAAGGCCAGATGATGCCAACCTGTGTGCCAGATGCCAGACACCAGACATGGAACTGCAGGGTTCCACGTTTGCCCAGCTGTATATTGGTCTTGCTTTGGTGTGAACTTTCCTCAGTATGTCCCCATTCCTTCATTTTGGAATAGGTATGCAGTACAGTTTGGATCTAAATGTTCCCCAAAGGTCATGTGTTCCTGGGTAATGATGCTGTCCTGGGAAGTTATGGCCCTCAGGGAGCTGGGATTCTAGCTTTGTGGAAGCAGCACACTGAGGGTGGGCCTTTGGAGGGTTTTACCGAGAGCCCTGGTTCCGGTAGCTCTCTGCTTCCTAAGCAGAGATTTTTGTGCCACAAGCCCTACCTTGCTGGCCCTGCCAACTATTAGTGTCACACCTGCCCTGCTTGATCCCATAACCACCTTAATAACACAGTGCAGACACCTGACTGAATGGTTCTTAGACCATTAGAACATGTTTGTGGGACGAGTTTGAAAGAGTTTGGAGATGCAGGTGAGAGAAAACCTGGAATACTGTAAGCAGAGCTTAAGGGATGGCTCTCATGAAATTTTGGAAGACCAAAATGCCGTCTCTGATAGAAACATGGATTTGGGTTCACAGGGTTTCAGAGGAAATTGAGGATGCTGCTGGACATTGCATTAGAGGTGATTCATGTTATATTCTAGCTAAGAGCTTGTCTATGGTTTGTCCATGCCCTAAAGATTGGAGTGAGGCTGGATTTTAAAATAATGGACTAATTAATGTGGTGGAGGGAATATCATGAGGATAGCAGGTTATAGGAAGTGTGGTATGGTTGTTGCTTGCTGCTTTTAGCCAGATTTATGAGGAAATAAATGGAGCAAAAGGCACAGCAGGAAGGTCTGAAAAATGTCCTGTCTAAAGAGAGAAAAAGTTGGGACTTTTTTAAGGTTACTGCATACCTGGCTGGCTTGAGCAAAGAAGCCTCAGTAAAGAGAAACTTTGACCTTCTCCCTAGGACAGTAGAAATTTCCTTGGGGCACAAAGAGTTGGCCAGGCCCTTCCCATGTAAAATTCCTGGGTGCGAATGCGAAGACCCACTTAAAACATTTCCCTTTAAAAAGTCAATTCCTCTGGGACACCCTGCCAGAAAGGGGTCTCCTAGGGAAATGGATTCTTGTCTTAGGTATACAGAGGCCACCACTGCAGTTGTGGTTCAAAAGTGGGAAGTTACTTTTCCAGCTGGCCGCAAATCTTGGCATCGTCAATGTAGTGCTGGCTTTGCAGGTATGCAGAATGCATGAGTTAAGGGGTTGTGGAGGCTGCCACCAAGGTTTGAAAATAAAGCCTGCCAGGCCAAGCAACATGTACAAGTATTGGGTGCTCTGTGAAGAGCCTCTGAGGGGATGATGAGTGAAGCTTTGAGGGTGGAAGAATGGAGACTCCAGGAAATTGAATATGACAGCAATTGAAGCATCTGCCATGAAAGTTGTCAGGAAGAAATGGAGCTAGCTTGTGAGGGCCACGTGTGCTACAAATGGCAGGGCCATGGGGGAGGAGCCTCTTAAGCCTATTCAAGCCTCCATGATGCCAGATGCCAAATTCCAGATGGTGTCCTATGTTCCAGATACCAGACATGGAGCTAAAAGGATTTGTTTGTCCAGCGGGATATCAGTCTTGCTACAGACCAGTCTTTCCTTTCTGTGACCCCATTCCTCCGTTTTGTGCCATTGTACATTGGAAGCATGTATCCTGATTTTTGCACTGTAAGGGCCCACAGCTCAATTTGCATTCTGACTTGAATCTCAGTGGAGACTTTGGACTTGAGCTTTTGAACATGGTTGAGACTTAGGATTTTGGAGACGCTTAGAGTTGGACTGATGCAGTTTGTGTTATGAGATGACATGAGCCACAGGGGCCAGGAGTGAAGTGTTATGATTGATTATGAACTGGCTGAAAAGGCTCATGTTTGAATGCTAGGTCCTCAGTTTCTGGCACAGTTTTGGGAGGCTGTGGCACTTTGGGAGGTGGAACCTTGCTAGCACCCAGGCTGCTGGTTTTGGCAAGCTCCTCCTCTCTGCTTCCTGCTGCCATGATGGAAACTGGTCCTGCCACTCCTCTGCCAGTGTGGACTGAACTCATGAAGCCTGAGCCCAAAGTGATCTTTCCTTCTTCAAGTTGTTCTGCCAGGTGCTTTGTTACAGTGACACAGAGCTAATCAACACAGCTGTCCTTCATGATTACTCTTTCCCCCTTCCTACTGGATGGTTTAGATAGGGTCAGTGTCATTACTTGCTGTCCACACCTTGATACACAGATGTGCCCTTGTGTCCTCAGGAGAGTGACTGCCTGACATCCCTAGCAAGCAAATCAAGGCAGTGGAGAAGTTGATACGGCCTGAGTGTCACAGCAGAGGGGATCCAGGAGACCCAGGACAGGTCCGACCCTCCCTGCTCATTTCAAGGTGGTTATACTCAATGCCCATCTTTTAAACTGCTGGTAAAAGACCCCCGGATACTCCAGAATATGGACAGGGAGAAGCTGAATTTGAAGGAGCGGGAGAGTCTATCAGTGAATGGTAAATACCACATTATTGAGTCAGCTTAGGGTTTAGCTTAGGAGTCTTTGAGGAAAGCACCTTCACCAAATCTTAAATCTTATGTCATTTTTCTCATTCACGTCTCCTTTATAATATTTTAAATCGAGGCACAACTTAGGTACTTGTCAGTCAATGATGAATAGCTATAGCCCTTCTCAGAGCAATCCGAAGTGTGTGAAGAAGTAAACAGCCAACAGGGCCAGACATTTTATTCCAAGGGTCATGATGGGCCTCATCACAATGCTCCCAGCCTTCCATCTGAATGAGGGGTTTTGTTGATTGTTTAATTTCCCCAGCATTTCCAGTGGCTGCTGCATCCATAGGACGTGCCACGAGGAGCTAGTTTGTGTCACAGGCCGTGTGGGGAGAGATGATGGATTTTATATTAGCACTCTGCTGAGTTGCTAGTTGTCCGCTGGCCCGAGAGAGATGGATGAGAAGTGTAATGCGACAAGACCTTCATAGTTTAACATGACTTTATAGGGTTTGTGAAAAACAATCCTGGAGCAAGGAGAGATCTTTGAACTGCTGCAGTTTGACTTTATTCCCACGTGGTTGCTTCATCCTCTTCATTAGAGTTATGTTCATCTTTCTTTAAAGCTTTGGATCCCGTTATTAGCCTTATTACTCATGTAGAGTACCGTTGTTTCTATAGCTCTAAGATGCGGTTGATGAGAATTATAAGTGTGAATTAACCACGTAAAAAATGCAGTCAGTTCAAGACTGAGATAACATTTGAAGTCGAGCGCAAAATGGCACCAGGAATACGTGGATGTTCTGGTGTTTAAAATGCTTGCAAGGTTTTTTATTTGGTGAATCGAACCATCACTTTGTTTTGTCTTTAGCCTGAATCCATACATCTTTTCTAAAGCCACACATAAAATAGAAACCTGGACAGTGAGAAGGGAGCACCCTCAAACTTTTCCTTTTGTCAGTGGCTACCTGGGAAGAAGGGGGGGTGGGTTGTGCAGCCAGCAAAGGTTGGATGCTTTTAGGGCATTGGTATGTGACGGTGTCTGCAACCCATGGTCACAGAGAGAACAGTGGTTTTGCAAGCAACACTGGACGTTTTTTTTTGTTTTGTTTTTGTTTTTGTTTTGTGTCGTACTGGGGGTTGAGCCTAGGGCCTCACTGAGCTGCACCCTCAGCCCGTTTTTTTTTTTTTTTTTTTACACTTTTTGAGACAGAGTCTCACTAAGTTACACAGACTGCCTCTGGTCTCGAACTTGCGATCCTCCTGCCTCTGCCTCCAAAGTCGCTGGGATTACAGGTGTGCACCGCTGTGCCCGGCAACAGTGGAGGTTTTATCTTCATCAGTGACCACTGTGCCACTGACTATCATTAATTCAGAAGCTGGAACCATTTTTGTTCAGCTACCAGCATGATGTCTATGAAGAATGGCTTTGCTGAGCGAGTCATCGGTATAGTCTGGAGGATTTTGGAGGCAGTGTTTCTATTGCTAGGGTAGCTAAGTCCCTGTTGGTCACTGTTGGTTTTCAGCTTGTCCTTTTCTCCCTATGAAGGTGTTCCTGTGAGCAGCCCCCTCTGTGCTCTGGTCTGATTGGCTGTCGAGGGCTACAGAGGTAGCTTCCCCGAGAGAACCTGGAGGAGGATCTTCCCCATTCCTGCTGGTCAGCTCCATGGACCAGGAGAGGGGAGCAACCTGTGGGGAGTTGGGATTTTGCTCTCACATAAAGAAAGGGGCCTTGGCCGGGTGTGATTCACATAATAGTAGACTTTGCAAATGCAGGCACTGAAAAACACAGGGTAAATCTATTTGCTGCCTTGGAACTATCTATAACATAAACAGTTCTATTAAAAGGAGTCAGAACCATGTCGGAGCTCCCATCTCTTATAAGGAATATTCCTAGCTGGGCGCGGTGGCACACGCCAGTAATCCCAGCGGCTCGGGAGGCAGAGGCAGGAGGATCACAAGTTTGAGACCAGAGGCAATCTGCGTAACTTAGTGAGACCCTGTCTTAAAAAAGTAAAAAAATGGGCTGAGGATGCAGCTCAGTAGTCCATCACTTGCAGAGCATGCAAGCGCAAGGCCCTGGGTTCAACCACCAGTACCGCAAAAAAAAAGGAGGGGGGTGGTGGTCCTGGACTGATCAGTAGCACCAAAAGTGCTTTCTGAGAGTGGAAAACCATATTAGGATGCTGACAAGGGAATTTTCTTTTAATCAAAGGTACGATCAAGGAGAGCCCAGAGCCTGTGATATTCTCTTCTCACCTATAGGAAATGGCTGGCACGCAGCTGCCATCCATCCACTTTTACTTGGACACCCATCTGTGCCTTCATGTTCTAGATCTGCGTGAGCCTCGGACCGTCTCTAGATCCCCCAGGTTCCTTTTCTCTGTGTTTCTAGGTGATTCTGATCGATAGCCGGAGATCAGAGGTAGGATTGGTGATGTACTATCATCCTGGAAGAACTCTAGAGGCCCACTTTAGGGGTGCCCTGACCTGCGAATCCTCATACACCCTGTGATGAAAATGAGGCATTCTCATCACACCAACTCTGTTGAACATGCTCATTTGGTTAAGGCTGGCCTTGAGCTTCAAGGCGACCAACACAAGGTACCGGCCCACAGTGCGGAGGCAGACAGGGAACGGTAGTGGGTGAGCTGACACACAAGCGTTCATTGGTGTCATTGGTCACAGAGGAGGAGCATCTGCCTCACGCAGAGTTGCTGCAGATAGGTAGCTTTCGTGGAGCCAACAGGAAGGCCCCTCAGGATGCGCGGCTTCTGTGGCAAGGTCAGGACTGTAAGAAATAATCTAAAGGATAGGAGAGAAAGTTCTGGAGTGAGATCCATAAGCAAACTTCAGAGGTAGCATAAGGAGGGCTGTTGCTCTCCCAGTGACCTGTCATATCAAAGGAAAACACCAACATGTGCCGACACCAGTGGTCACTTTGCCTCCTGACAGCTTAGGAAGCGGCCGCGTACACCCAGCCCTGTTGCTGTGGTGGGGCTCACTCTCAGCAGGGCCTGCTGAGCATCCGGCATCCTCCTGAATGCTCTGGGGGAAACCGAAAAGCGTGTCAGTAAGACACAGTCGGTGTTTGCTAGTGACCTCTTTTCCTTCCCGTTTAGTTTGCTGGAGTGGACTTCACTTGAATATGGCGCTCGGAGATGAGCTGGCTCCTTTAATACTTGGTAAACTCAAGAAATGTGGATACATGGCTTTCTGGGAGGATTGTTTGTGGTTCTGTTTCCAAGTTTGATATTTTAGGTCTGCAGTATAGTTCATCAAGTTTGAGGAAAGGGAAAAGAATAAAGGGGGACACTGTTCAATCAAACTCCTAGGATTATTGTTTTAAATTGGCGCATGATAATACTGGGGCTGGGGTTTAGCTCAGTTGGTAGAGTGCTGCTCTATGTACTCTGAGGCTCTGGGTTTGATCCCAAGCATGGCAAAAGTGGGAGAAGGAGCTGGTAGCCCACTTCCAAAATGATCCCAAAACCGGCCTTCGAAAACTCTATGAGTGAGTAGCAGAGAAGCACTGGCATAGTGCCGGGTATGACAGTGGGTCAGGGAGTGTGTTGTTCTGTTGTACATAGGATTTTGGTATGAGTCAGACCCAATTCGATGGCACTTAACAACAACATAATAATAATTATACATATGTGTCGGGTATAATGTATTTCCACATATATACACAATGTGCAATGATCAAATCATAGAAATAAGCATATTCAATACTTTATTTCTTTATGTTGGCATCATTCAAAATTCTCTCCTCTACCTATATTGAAATATACAATAAATAAAAATGCCTGTTAGTGATAGTCACCCAGTATGATATACAACACTAGAACTTAATTATTCTGTCTCTGTGTTGGTGCCCACTAGCCAAACTTTGTCTCCACTCCTCAGTCTTTGTTAACTACCATTCTGTTGTCTACTTCTATGAAATCAGCCTTCATAGCTTCCACATATGAGAATATGTGATATTTTTCTTTCTGTGTCTGGCTTATGTCAATTAAAATAATGTACTCCAGTTCATTCCATGTTGCCACAAATGACATGTTCTTAATTCTATTTTATGGCTGAATAGTATTCCAGTAGCTCAGTTGGTAGAGTGCTGCTCTGCATGCTCTGAGGGCTTAGATTCAATCTCCAACACTTCAAAGATGGAGAAGGACATGGCCATCCACTTCTGAAGCAATTTCAAAACAATCAACCATTGAAAACCCTATGAACAGCAGAGAATCACTGACATGTGGGCATGACAGAGTGTCAGGGAATGTTTTGTTCTGTTGTACATAGGATCACTATGAGTCAGACTTGACCTGATGACACCTAACGACCACCTAAGTATTCCAGGGTATTTGTACTACATTATTTTTTCCACTCTTCAGTTGATGGATCCATCTTATTTCCATCTCTTGGCTATTGTGTATAGTGCTGCAATGAACCTGGGAATGCACATGTCTCTTTGGTATGCTGATTTCCTTTCTTTAGGATATATATATATATATATATATATATATATATGTATATATATCATATATATATATGGATATATATCTATATATATATATACGGATATATATATACATATATATACACATACATATATATATACACATACATACATATACATACATACATATATATATATATATATATATATATATATATATGGGGCTGGGATTTAGCTCAGTTGGTAGAGTGCTGCTCTGTAGTCTCTGAGGTCCTTAGTTCGATTCCCACCACAAATATGGGAGAAGGATGTGGCAACCCACTCCCGTGGCAATCCCAAAACAATCAGCCGTTGACAACCCTATAAGGGTCGCTATGTATTGGACATGTCTTGATGGCACCTAACAACAACTATGTGTGTGTGTGTGTGTGTGTGTGTGTGTGTGTGTGTGTATATATATATATATATATATATATATATCTCCCCTAAAGAAAGGAAATCAGTATGTATATATATACCTATACACACACACATATATGTGTATATAAAACCAAAAGAAAGGAAATCAGTATGTGTATATATATACACATATAAGTTGTTGTTGTTAGGTCCTGTCAAGTCGGTATCCGACTCATAGCCACCCTCCGTACAACAGGGGAAACACTATTGTCAGTGCTTCTCTGCTGTTCATAGGGTTTTCAATGGCAGATTGATATTTTTGGGAGGGGGTTGCAGGTCCTTCTCCCAGCCTACAGCTTCTGATGTTCCCAGGCGGTTTCCCATCCAGGTACTAACCAGGCCCGACCCTGCTTAGCTTCTGAGATCTGACGGGATCAAATGCCACAGGGCTACAGCTGCAGGCGTACACATATATATACACACATATATGTGTGTATCTCCAGTGTATATATATATATATCTCCAGTATCAAGAGTGCTGGATCATATCATAGTTCTATTTTCAGTTTTCTGAAGAACCTCCACACTGTTAATTATAATGGGTGTACCTAGGCTAAAATGTAAGGGTGTGTGTTGCAATAAAAATGAAAGAAGCGCCTTGATAATATACGTAGCCTATATTTCCCCAATAGTTTTGCATCAGGCCATGCTGGACCTCTGCTTCCATTTAGAGTGTCTGCTTTGCTCAGTGTCTCCTTGATGGAGGCTGCAAAAGCATCGCCGCCTCGTGACTCATCAAAGGCAGCTGACATGATTGTTTTTTAACACGGGCAAAGCTGCCCTGCCTCTTCATGGGGAGGAAGTTCCAGTACAATTTGTGCCTAAATGGAGGACATGAATCATTGCCAAATGTTAACAAAAAGAATCTTTTTATTTGCCCACATGTGTGAATAGTCCATACGCAGTCACATTTACATCGGCAGGTGAGATACATATGGCCTGTCGCATAGTAGCCTATTTCTTTTTTGTATTACTAATTGACATTGAGAAGTGACAAATAGAACAGAATTGGATTTTGGATTATGCAAGACACTCGGGGATTCAAACGGTGTTAGGCCTCCATGAAACATGAAACAAATGTTTTAAGTGAAATGACTTATTTCCCGGAGCAGCTTGTCTGTACGCCATGATGCAAAAATGAGATGCATTTTCCTTCTTCAGGCCTTGGTGCCAACCTTTGACTACCAAAGAGCCAGCAGGTCTCTGGGGCTGACTTCAAAAGGACTTCATCGTCTTATTTTTCACAACTTTGCAGAGATGCATATTCTTAAATGACCTCAGAGCATTCACTAGGTTTTAAGCCAGAAAATAACATTTAAATTTGTGTTCTAAGGCAAAACACAATTTGCGTGGCTCAGATCAGAGTATCCTATGTAAAACAGCGGCATCAAGTTTATGCAGGCTGGGTGAGGTGGCACACGCATGTAATCCAGTGGCTGGGGAGGTGGAGGCAGGAGGATCACAAGTTTGAGACCAGAGGTAGTCTGCGTGAGTTAGCAAGACCTATCTCAAAAAAGTAAAAAAAGAAAAAAGAAAAAAGAAAAAAAGAAATGGGCTGGATGTGCAGTTCAGTGGCCCAGCACTTGCAAGACATGCAAGCGTGAGGCCCTGGGTTGAACCCCGGGTACCAAAAAAAAAAAAAAAAAAAAAAGTTTATGCCTATCAACTGATTGAAGTCACTAATAGCCTAGGACAAACACAGCCCAATAATCATACTGAATAGGTTTGCAGGGGTTTGTACTGTCTTTCTCCTTACTGAGTTGAAGGAGCAAATCTTTTCATTTCTTTTTACTGAGTTTGAAGTAAGAAACTCCCAATAAGCTGCTACATGGTTTTTTTGGTGACGTTTTTTTTCCTTAGGAAAATGTTTTTGTAAAAGACTTAATCAATTGCCATTTCACTCACCGTTCATTGGGAATTTCACATCCATGCAACTTTCCAGGTAGAAATGAAGCCTTCTCCTTCTTCATAGCCCAGCAACACCCTGTCTTAACTCAGCTTTGTTCTGAAGAGATTTTGATGCCTTTGGTGGGTGTAATCTAGCAGGGTCGGGCCTGGTGAGTACCTGGATGGGAGACCGCCTGGGCACACCAGGTGCTATAGGCTTGGGAGACGGACTCGGCGACCCCCTCCCAAACATCAATCTGCCACTGAAAACCCTATGAACAGCAGAGAAGCATCGGCAGTAGTGTTTTCGCCTGTTGTATGTAGGGTCACTGTGAGTCAGATACTAACTTGATGGCACCTAACAACAACAACAACACCAGTCTGTGGCATGAGTCTCCTTCCCACCTGGGCAGCACAGGGTTGATATGAGGACCATTCCAGGCCCTTCCTGTTTACTTCAACAGGGGTAGCTGAGTAACAATAGTAGTTAAGTCATTCTTTAGAATTAAATACTGCTGGTAGCATAGAATTACACCTTCCGTTTAGACCCAGAGTTAAATCGTGAATGGCTTTTGTGTAGAGATGCCACTGCTTTCAGGGTAAGCCTCATTAGACAGACGTGCTGTTCTGAATCAGTAGAAATTGGGAGATGGCAGTGTGAAATGGCCCCAGCCACCTTTCTCTCTCTGGGTAGTGACATGCTTGTCTGCAAAGGATGGATCAATTTAGCTGTCAGAGTGAAAGCTGAGGGGCCAATTGCCCATGCAAATTAACCACTTGTGCAAGCGCTTCAAAATTGCCTCTGTGTGAAATGACCTTGCCCTTCGAAAATTGGGTGCCCAAGAAGAAAAGCATTCGGTATTCTGAAACCTTGGTGTCCCTGGAGAGCCGATTTTGAAAATTCCTCATGTTGAGCAGTTGCTTTGTTTTTATCAACCTGGTTTCTTTTTTTTTCTTTTCTTTTGTTTTCTTTTTTCCCCCCAGTATTGGGGGTTAAATCCAGGGCCTCGTGCTTGCATGCTCTACAAATGCTGGACCCCTGAACTGCACCCTCAGCCCATTTTCTCACTTTTTGAGGCAGGGTCTCGCTAAGTTACGCAGACTGCCTCTGGTCTCGAACTTGCGATCCTCCTGCCTCTGCCCCCTGAGCTGCTGGGATTATAGGCGTGCATCATGAGCCCAGATCTACCTGGTTTCTTTAATCAAGAAATCATTTTGGGATCCTCTCCCTTCTGCTGCATTCCCATGCCTTGGCTTTGCAGCCCAGGACACACAAGGAGCCGTGGAATGGGAAATGCTGTCTCCAGCTTTATTCCAGTCCTGAGGAGATGCACTGGTCCCAGGGTAAGCAGTGACTACCAGCTGTAAGTGCTTGCTGACGGATACAAAGCCAGAATACTAAATGGAAAACAAGTGGGTGTCTTTCTTCCCAATGATGTTAGGATGAACCAATGCTGGGAGAAATGGAACCCCCCTTTTCTGTCTTCCCTTTTTGGTGGGTTCTGTGCTGAGTTTAATGTTTCCAAACTGTCAGATTTCCCAGTGACTCCTGTCTGTTGGAGAGAAGGGTCCTGAGCTGGCCCGGGGTGACAGGGCTTCCGCAGGAGGCCTCTTCCTCTCCCTTGTGCATCTTACTGGATAGACACACCTTTTAGGAGTGCCTATGTGTCCGTTCGCGGGGCTGGGATTTAGCTCAGTTGGTAGAGCGCTGCGCTGCAGTCTCTGAGGTCCCGACTTCAATTCCCAGCACTGCAAAAATGGGAGCAGGGCCTGGCAATCCACTTCCGAGGCAATCCCGAAACAGTTAGCCATTGAAAACCCTATGAGGGTTGCTATACGTTGGATACCAACTCAATGGCACCTAACAACAACAACGTGTCTGTTCAAGGAGGTAGGATTTGCCCCCGCTGGAATCAGAGCCAGATGGTTGCATCATTCTGCAGCCTTGATGTGAAATCATGTGCCCGCACACGGGGACCGGCTGTCCATGAGGCCACAGTCACCTGTGAGGCTGGCCTCCAGGTGTTTCTGATTCTGCCCCAAGATACCTGGAGATGGAACGATGGGCCATGTCAACATGTGACACTTGTTTTCTAAAGGCATGGTAGATAATGACCAAGCAGATTCCTTATTAAATGATCCTGATGGGTATATGATAACATAATTAGCTGGATACTCCGCGATCCTTTCTGATTTGGGGAAGAGCTCTTCCAGAGGGTGAACTCCTTGAAGCCAGAGACCTTGCACATCACTGGGGTGCTTTGCATGTAGTTCCTGTCCTGGTTCTGCACTGAAGCGGGATGCAGGAGAGTGTCTGATCCTATGTCAGCTGATATGGGCAGCAAGGCAAACGTGTTTGTTGTTTGGAATGGAATATTATATAACTGTGACTCTTGAGCATTTTTATTCACCCTGTGCATTTTTGTCTCACACACTTGGTGTAAGATCTGTAGCTCTCTAAAGCCTCTATGCCTTGTACTGATGTTTCTAATGGAAATGCTCCATCACTCGGTGCTGGCTGTCAGTGGTGAGCTTGATGGGAGAACACAGATTCTCTGCGCTGACCAGTGCAGGCAATCTACGGGCAAAGGAATGCCTTTAATAAGGAAGCTTCTAAGGGGCAGGCTTACCCCATCACCCTTTCTAACTGTCTTCAGCATTGACATACTGTCATGCCAGATCGTGTTCAAAACTAAGATGATGATATGTATGTATGATGATATGAATGAGTCAAGAGATCTATCTATCTTTACAAAAAATACTTTTTCATCCAGACCGAATGCCATCTTGAGAGATAAAGTGGCCAGCAGATTTATATTTGGACGACCAACATGAAAACACTCTGTGGAGCAGCCTCTGACCCAGATGGTGCTGGCTGGGACAGATGGAGGGGTGGGTGGTGGCTCCGCTGAGCACATTGGGCTTGGTCCAGATCGGCTGCCGCCTCTTACCATGAACTTCCTTCATCACTCACGCTTTATGTGGATTTGGCTTTTCCTTTTCAGATTGTTTCTGGAACGCTGTAATATTTGCTTGGGAATGTGGGGGGCAGCTGGCAGCAGATGTTTTACCAATGAAAGCGAAGGGTCTCGTGGAAGTCCAGCCCGCCTGCCATTGTTCATTTGTGTTAAGAGAGATCTAGTAGACAGCATCAGAATAGCTAATAAGATTCCATGGTATTTGAGATTTTTGGCAAATTAGTAGATGCTAGCTGCTCTTGTCGCCAAAAGAAGTAACTATATGAGATAATAGACATGTTAACTTTCTCCCCCATAGGAGCCATTTCACTAGCTCTTTCTATTTCATTATATCATGTTGTAAACTTCAGATGCACACAGTGATGTTTATTTTAAGAAGTTGTTGTTATTGTTGTTAGGCGCCGTCGAGTCGGTATTCGACTCATAGCGACCCTCTGTACAACAGGGGAAACACTATTGTCAGTGCTTCTCTGCTGTTCATAGGGTTTTCAATGGCAGATTGATTTTTGGGAGGGGGTTGCCGGGACCTTCTCCGAAGGGTAAGTATGTATAAGCTCCTATTCTAATCTCGGTGACCAAGCAGAAAGGTTTTTGTTTGCTTTGAAGCAAAGTTGGAATTTATCAACAAAAAGATTTTCATATAAATTTAAACATGGGCTTTGAGAAAGAAATAGGAAGAGCAAGAGAGCAAGACCTTTAAGAAAAGAATAATAGACACATTCAAGAAAAAGTATGGGCTTCCCAGAGAGTAGCCAAGCACAAAGTTTTAAAAGCAGAAAATTCGGTCAACCTAATAATCGTGATCCATAGATATCTCAGCAAGTTCAACAAGTCCACAAATAAAAAAATCTATCCAAGATCCTACTGGACTGAACAGACTAAAGGACACAGAGAGTCAGCCCAGCGTCTTATACTTACCCTTCCTTCAGCATCAATCATTATTTCGGACATCTTAAAAGTGACTTTTGGATTTGCTGTGCCTGTTTTAAGAAGTACACAATGAAAAGTATCGTAGCTGGGCGTGGTGGCTCTTGCCTGTAATCCCAGCAATTTAGAAGGCTGAGGCAGGAGGCAAGATCGAGGCCACAGGCAGCCTGTGGAACTTAAGGACACACTGTCTCAAAGTAAAAAGTGAAAAAGGGACTGGGGATGCAGCTCAGTGGTAGAGCACTTGCCTACCATTTGCGTGTCCTGGGGCTCAGTCCTTAATACTGAAAACAAAGTATATTTTATCATGAGAGTTTTTATAAAGGCTGAGGTATATGGCTCATCTGATTATCTCTGTTGGCTACTTTGAGCCTGTGTCTCTTTCCCTCTCCCTTTTTTCCCATCATTTCTTCCTCTTTCCCTCTCATAACCCTCTTTTTTTGGTCATTTTTGCATCAATGCCTCTGTTTTGTTCCTGTTTTCGACATTTCCCTTTCTTTTCTTGAATGCCTGGGGATTCGTTTTTATCCTAAACACCCACTGCTGATTTCTCCAAGTGCTGTCTGGTGGGTACACCTATTTGAAGAGAAGATGTGACCTCTTACAGGCCTGGACAGCCAGGTTGGTACAGTGACAGAAAGGGGAGTAGTGAATGGGTTTTCTTGTCAGCTGTTCCCCTCTGGGGACTGAAGTCTTTGGACAGTTGCTCACAACAAACATAGTGGCCCTGGACCCAAGAGCCACCAAAAATGATATATTTGCTCCCTTGGCATTTTAATTCCTAGATTGAAAAATTACATCCTCATTGCATACATTATTGTAAAGTTCAAGGAAATTCATTTCTCAGTACAGGCTGAGTTTCTAGCTGGTTGTTTTCATACAACTAATGTTTTCCAGAAATGGACTATGATTGATAGTCCTCTTATTTAAAATATTTAAAAACCTGTTTTAGGTAGCTACTGTACAGCTAGGAAGATGGAATATATTTTCTCTGTGAATATGTCCAAGGTGAAATGCCATTTGTGGTTGCTGCATTTTAAACGTTGGTTTTCTGGCTTACACTGCATGCCCAGCCATGTGGGGACCCCTGGCCATGTCTGCAGGGAAGCCTGTGGCTAGAGCCCTTAACTAGGTCCTCTGTTCCCCAGGATTTTCACACCCCAAGCTTGGGCTTCAGTTTGAGTTTCTCCCATGGATTCTTCATTTCCTTCTAGTCATGGAATTCCAGTCATCCTTTTACACATCACAATATATTTTAAAACTTTTTTATTAGTAATTTTTAATGTACAACTTAATGGGCGTCATTTATGACACCTTCATCCGTGCTTTTCATTGTACTTTGCTCATGTTAACCTCCCCTTACCCGCTCATGACCCTCCTCCCCCATCTCCTCCCTCGCCACCCATCTCCTTTCTACTTGCAGGTCTTTTCTGTGAATGCATCTATCTGTATATGTGCATCTCATTTTTGCCATAAAGGCAACATATGTAATATTTTTTCTCCTCTTACTCTTTCTTCTTGCCCCTGCCCCCTTTTCTTTCGTCCATTTTCTTTCCCTACTTAAATCCTGTCTGCTTTCATGGTCTGTCTGTTTTAGTAATGAATATATATTATATATATTGAAGTCTAACATCCACATATGAGAGAAAATGTGGTGTTTAGGTTTCTGGGTCTGGCTGAATTTGCTTAAAATGGTTTTTGAGTTTGATGTTTCCATTTCTGGGCTGGGAGTTAGCTCAGTTGGTAGAGTGCTGCACTGCAGTCTCTGAGGTCCCGAGTTTGATTCCCAGCACCACAAAAATGGGAGAAGGGCCTGGAAATACACTCCCAATCCTGAAACAGTCAGCCATTGAAAACCCTATGAGGGTCGCTATGAGTCGGATACCGACTCGACGACACTTAACAACAACAACAACAATTTCCTTTTCTGTCATAATCCTGTATTGGTTAGTGCTAGAATAACTCATAGAATTTAGAAAAGCTATTTTATACATGGTTATGGTTGATTTCAGTCAAAAGACACAGTGTAAACCAGTAATGGAAAAGATGTACAGGATGGAGTCCAGGAGAGAGGGACCTGAGCTTCCAGTTGTCCTGTCCCAATTGAGTCACATAGACAGCGTTTCACTCTTCCAGTGCAACTTATATTGAGTGGCAACACATAGGAAGTACTGCCATCCAGGGAAGCTCGCCCTGGCCTTGGTATCCCAGGTTTTACTGGGTATTAACCAGATAGACATGGCTGGTTGCCAGTGTGGCCAACCTTAGTCTCAAACCTCTGCAAAGGTCAGGCTGATGGAGTGTGACTCAAGGCTCCAACCACAGACCACATTGTTAACATAGGTTGTCGGTCATGGTTCACAGCCTCCCTCGAAATAAAGAAACTGCCATCAGGTAGGATATTCTAAGGGATAAGAGGTTCTGTCCCAGGCAGTAGTTAGGGCCAGTCCTATCTTTGGGGTGTTCAAGGTTAATCCTTTCCTGCACCTCTTCTCACAGGGAACGTTCCCTGGTGGTGGCTTCTGTCCCTATCTCTCTCCTTCTTTTCTGTCCTCTGCTGAGCTGCCATATTGATTCTCTTAAACTTCATTCTCATCCTGCCTTTCCAGTGAACCCCAGTGACCCTGTCTTCCTTTAGATGATGTCCCATCTCTTTCTCCTGTTGACGTTCCCTACAGTATCTGTGTCCCCCAATTTCCCATTTATCCTCTGTCTGAAGAGGCTCCTTTGAGCCTTCCTTCCATGTGGCCATGTGTGGCGGTGGCCTTGTGGTGGGGCCTGGACACACTGCCCTGCCTCGCATTGCTCCAAGGCCTCCGCACTCCTGAAGCCACCTGTCCTCGCTCCGTAGCCTCTCACCAGAGATCTGTCCTCCCATTTACTTACTTGTCCTTCTCTGTAGACTTGAGCAGGGGCAGCTTCCATCTGTGGTTCTCCTTCCTCTGTAGCCCTGATTAATCACCTTAGCAGAATTGCTTTATTTTGCCTGTGTTTTTTCATGCTGCCCTCCAGTGAAGGAATACAGGTGAATGCAGGTGAACTAATGGAAACCAGTCCATGGGTTTTTCGTTATTCACCAAGCCCCAGTGGTGGTACCAGACCTTTGCCTTCCAATTCAGCATGTTTGGGCCAAAGGGGCTCCTCACTTACATCTGATAACTCTCGGGTATTCCTGGCAAATATGCCATTTGCTTAATCTCTAATGCACTCACTCAAGCATACGTTATCATGTTCTTACTATCCTACCTGCCTCCTACACATCGGTTAAGGCCCTGATCCCTGGCAGTTTTTTCAGGAAGCTCTCCTTGAGTCTTCTCCTTGGAAGTAACTTCTCTTTCCTCCAGTTGTTGTTGTTGTTATTGTTAGGTGCCATCGAGTCAGTATCTGACTCATAGTGACCCTATGTACAACAGGCGAAATACTATTGTCAGTGCTTTTCTGCTGTTCATAGGGTTTTCAATGGTGGATTGATTTTTGGGAGTGGGTTGCCAGGTCCTTCTCCAAGCCTACAATATCAGGTGTCCCCAGGTGGTCTCCCATCCAAGTACTAACCAGGCCCAACCCTGCTTAGCTTCTGAGATCTGATGGGATTGGATGCCACAGTGCTATGGCTGCAGGCTCCCTCCAATTACATTGTATTTATTGTACCATGAAGCATAAAAATCAGACAGTATCTTGTGTGATCTCCTGAGAAAATAATTGGTTCCTACTTTATCTTCTAACAACCCTCTATTACGTGGCCATGAGAATGTGCTCTGCCTGCTGGGTAACTGACCAAGTGTCTGTTCACAAATTGTCTGTCAGTTAAACTGCACAGCCACTGGTAAGAATATTGCAAGTTGGGGAACCGTGGCCCAGCAATTCACAGGTTTCCTGAGCCTCCATCTGGTGGGGTTTCTTTCTGTCTCTCCATGAGACTTAGAGATACCAAGTTGTCTATCTATTTTCATTCTGTTTCCACAGTAATTTTACTATTGAACAATCTCCAAGTTGAGCTTGTGGCCAGAAAGTTTTTTTTTTTTTTTTTTTTGATGTATCTCTATGGGTATTTGGTAGAGTGCCGCTCTACAGTCTCTGAGGTCCTGGGTTTGATTCCCAGCATCACAAAAATGGGGGAAGGATGTGGCAATCCACTCCTGAGACAATCCCAAAAAATCAGCCATTGAAATCCCTATGAGGGTCACTATGAGTCGGACATGACTCGACAGCATCTAACAAGCTAACAACACAGCAAGGATAAAGACCACTTGCTCAGTTGACCTTTGCTCTCTGCATGAATGTTTAATCCACATCTTACCTCATTCTGAGTAGAGTGGGCTGGGAGAAGATGGCATATTTCGGCAGAAAGTCATGTGCTGATGCCCATCTAGGAAGTTAACATTGATGTTTAGATGTTACTTTGACCTTTCTGTCTGGAGACATTGTCAGAGCCCAGCAAGGTGCTGATGGGGGTAAAACTTATAGGAAGGTTCTATTGGTGGCTTGGAAGTCAAAAAGCATTCTAGTGATAGTTCTCTACATGTTTGTGGTGGCAGATTTTTTTCTAGAGTGGGACTCTGAGAATTGTGACCTTGAAGACTTTGAAGGTTGTTTGTACCATGGTTGTTGTTGTCGTTAGGTGCCATCAAGTCAGCGTCTGACTCATATCGACCCTGTGTACAACAGGTGAAACACTATTGTCAGTGTTTCTCTGCTATTCACAGGGGTTTCAATGGTGGATTTTTTTGGAGAGTGGGCTTCCATGTCTGTCTCCCAAGCCTATAGCACCTCGTGTTCCCAGGCAGTCTCCCATCCAAGTACTAACCAGGCCCGACCCTGCTTAGCTTACGAGATATGATGGGATAAGATAACACAGGGCTATGGTTGCAGGTGTACCATGGTTAGTACTAAGTAAAAAGAGAAAAAGAATGAGAGTGGTATGGAATTGAGTCCAACAGTAAACGCAGAGGTGAATAAAACATGCAGGTGAGGTTCTGGGGTGATGTAGCTTCCTTATCTTTTGACATTCTTCTCAGTTTTCTAGAAGATCTGTCAGTGATGTGTGAGTTATACATGCGCTCATGACCTCGCTGGGGGCAGGCTGCCCCAGGCAAGCTGGGCTTCCTGATCTGAGGAGACAGTGCTCTGTTCTTACGGTTGGCTCCTGCTGTAAGGGTTCTGCCTTGCTCCTGTGGTTTCTGCACCTCAGCCCCCCGACCTTGGCTCACAGGGGTATGCCCTGTCATGCTGCGCAATCCTTGAACAAGTGTCCAGCCTGCTCAGGCTGGGGCTGACCCTCAGGGCCCTCATGCACCGGGCTGGTAAATATTCTTCTCACTATTGGTGTAAACACAGGCACCATAAGAGCCCATTAGGGTTGTTCCCCTGAATCCTGCTGCTGGATGGACTCCCTGTTCAGATTCCCTGTTCTCAAAGGAGCTGCCTTTTCTCAAGCCAGGGGAGCTCTGTCCCTTGATCGGTGGCTTTTTGTAAGGAAGGGGCTGGGCTTTGCAGTTGGAAGGTTAGGCCGGGGATGCCTGGCCCTCCAGGCTGTGGCTGTCACTGCATGGACTTAGCAGGAATGTCCTCTGTCTGGAGTATCTGCTCCTGGAATTCTGGCGGGGTCCTCTCTGGCCCCCGCCCCCTTGGCTCTTTAAGAGAATCGCCTGTTCTGCAGGTGTGGCTCACATGGCCAGCAATATAGGACTTAGCAATATAGGACTTAGAGCAGAATGACCCAGGATGGCCAGGATGGCTCCTCAGCTAATCTGTGACCTCCCTCGAGGGTAGGAGAGCCATCAGCTCTGCTTTTAATTTAATTCTGATATTCGAGGGCCACCAGACATTGCCGGGTATCCGCGGAGGGAACCAGTGGATCTAACTTTATTACTGAAGTTTTGATTACGATCCAGACAAATACGAGAAAATTTTAGTGATAATTGTAAGAGATACTTTAAGGCTCAGGGGAGGCATTCATGTATACAAACATGCTGTTTAATGAAAAAAATTCTAACTGAGATATTTTGTTGCCACACCAAGGAGATAGTATTGGTTTTGTGGGAAAAAACAATGGGCTGCATTTAGAAAGTCTCCCCGGACTGAGCATGCCTCTTCACCTTGGGGAGAGCCCCTCGACCTGCCTTTTGGCATCAAAGATGTGCATCTGCACCTTTTCCTTTCCAGAGGATGACATCACGGGCTTTTGAGGACTCAGCTGGGACCTGAGAATTGGCAAGGCTGCACTTGGGCGGCTCCTGCATCTTGGTGGTGGGCACTTCCAAATGTGCTGCTTTGGGTCATCCCCCACTTTCCCTGAACTCGCCAGAGGCATTTCCTGGAAGCTGGAAAACCACACAGAGAGGCAATTTCTCTTTGTCAATGCTCTCTGGCCTGTGAACCCCAGGACCTTGAAAATGGCATTTCAGCAGACAGAACATGTCATACATTGCCAGCTGCTGTAATTCAGGTTATTTTCCGGAGGCTGATGGCCTTCTGATCATTAGTAAAGTGGACCGCATCGGACTTGGTGCCCAGAGGAATCGGGAGAATGTTCTGGGGAGGTGTTCTGCCGGTTTGCTCTTCATCATGCCCAGCTGCTCCCTGAGGGCATGGCCAAGGATGGACAGTGCGCTTCTCATGGAAGCTGCTGCCTGGGAGGAGGAGGAAGGGATGAGCTGAACTAGAGCAGAAGCAGCATGACCAGGGGCCGGTCTGGCAACCCCATTCATTCCTCCCTGAGAACCGACGCAGTTCCCACATGGATCATAAGTGGGGAGGCAGAGCTTCTCAAGTCCTGGCTCATGTGTTCTAAGGAGGCTGGGATTGTGATATTCTTTCCATCCCATGACAACGTCAAGTTTTCCTGTTGTTTTGTTTTTTTATATTAAATTGGATGAGGAGATCCAGCAGGTTTTCTTGGTTTGGGAATTGTTCTTGTGATTTTCAATTCTTTTTCCCATGAAGTCTCATAACCGTGCACCAAATAAGTTAATGGGTAAATGAAAATACAAACTCCAATTCAAGTGTAGTTTATTCTACACCTACTGCCATTATCCCCTTTTAAAAATGTGGAATGAGAGAGCCGTTACAAAATGGGGACATTTTTATTTTCAGACTGCTGAAAGTAATTGCCATGAGTTTGAAATAACGGTCTTTTGAGATGTCTCCTGAGATTTCTTTTCATACGTCGAGTGGCATTAAAATGATCATTTGTTCTTCTCTGAAGAAACCCATTTGTGTACGTGTTGCTAATTTAGGGCACTAGCAGCGGAGATCACCAAGCCATCCTGGGTCATTCTGCTCTAAGTCCTACATTGCTAAAGCAGCTTGTGTTGGTCTTATGGAGCATCAACAGAACTTTCTAGAACTCATAACCAGTGACGACAGCCTCTTTTAAAATGAATTAACAGGATCTTTCTCTCTTTCTGTTCTTTTCTGAAGGATTGGTGTGTGAGAATTGGGCCTGACTGCCCATATGGCCGTGGAGTTTAGTGTGATTCATGACTGAGGACACG
Organism: Pedetes capensis; assembly: GCA_007922755.1. Lineage (NCBI taxonomy): Eukaryota > Metazoa > Chordata > Mammalia > Rodentia > Pedetidae > Pedetes > Pedetes capensis. Next base: position 86,771 of record VMDO01006545.1, read on the forward strand.
TGGTCTCTGCTCCATCTCTCCTTGGTAAGTAAGACATATAAATGGGAAATGATGGGATAGAAAAATATTAGGAATTGAGACATCTCTGTTGCTAAAAGGCCTGCAGCCATAGCCCTGTGGCAACCGATCCCCTTGGATCTCGGAAGCTAAGCAGGGTCGGGCCTGGTTAGTACCTGGATGGGAGACTGCCTGGGAACACCAGAAGTAGGCTTGGGAGAAGGACCTGGCAACCCACTCCCAAAAATCAATCTGACATTGAAAGCCCTATGCACAGCAGAGAAGCACTGACAATAGTGTTTCCCCTGTTGTACAGAGGGTCACTATGAGTCAGATACCGACTCGACGGCACCTAACAACAACAACTATTGCTAAAAATGGCATCGAATGAGCAAGTTTTCAGAAAGAGAGTTCTTTAAGGCAAAATTATTTGGGGTTGACACCACTAAGGAATCACTCAGGAGCCTCAAAAACCAGAGAGGCCACGGATTCCTCAGGGAGTCTTGTGGCCACTCTGTTGTAGAGTACCAGATTTCAGTTTTGTCTCTTCTGCAGTTTCTTCTGTGCCTCACCCTGGATTATCTTGTGGTGTATACCGCTATTCCCCCCCTTTCCTATTCAGGACTTTCTGTGGTGCCTGTACCTTCCAGGACAGGCTCAGACTCCTCAGGATGACCTCAGGATCTTCCTGGTCAGACTTCCTCATGTTGTTGTGATTCTACCAGGTCTTGGGCAGTGTAGGGACCAGCTCCCTGCTTCGTGATGCTCTCAGTCCTGCATGCTTAGCCATCTGAAGGCCAGCTCCCATGGGCCACCTTCAGGGAGTCCTTCTTCAGTACCCCTGAACCAGGCGTGATCTTGCTCTGTGATACCTGTGGCTACCTTTCAGAGGGACTGGAAGAGAGAGCTGGAGGGAAGAGATAGAGGGGGAGACAGAGGTTAGTGCTGAAAGAGAGGAACAGCTGGAGAATGGGAGAGGAACAAAGCTTCACTGTATATACCAGGCATCGAAAAGATGCTACCTGTTTTATTAATTTATTTTTCTCCCTAAAAAGAGTCTCATTGTGGACAGGCTTATATGGCATTGCAGCTCACAAAGTGCCTTGCTAATGGTAGGTGATCCAGAGAGATGTCTGTGTCATTGATGACTGTTGCCACTCTGGGATGAGATCTTGCAAGCCTCTTGTTTTCTTCTATCCTGAAGGTATCTGAATGGGTCTTAGAGTTGGGCCTGGAGACATACAGAAGTGGTCAGCTGAGTCCTTCCATTTGACAGAAGGACAAACTGAGGATCTACATCTTGTGTCTTTCTCCAGCTCACATAGGTTAAGGTTCCCATGGTGTCTGAACTATGACTTCACCCATGCTTGCAGGTCTCAATCTCTCTTCTGTGGAACCAGAGAATTTGTGAGCTGGAAGGGGCAACAGAAACCGCATAGAGCCTGCTTTGACTTGTTGTGGATCTGTGATGGCCAGAACATGATAGGGAGAGTATTAGCTAATGTAGGTTTTTACTGTGTACCAGGCGCTATGCAGAGTGATATTCATTGATTCTCATTCCAACCCTTTGAATAGGTACTATTATGATCCCTGTTTTAAAAATAGGGAAACTGAGGCCCCAAGAGAGTAAGTACTCTGCCCTACTAGTTAGAGGCAGAGCTGGGATTTGAATAGAGGCTCGTATCTCTAACATGCTGCTTCCTCCAGAACCGGGCATGCCTTCCTAGAATAAAGTCAGGCATGCAATATCTTCTTTATCCTTTCTGGAAATACTCATAGCCTTGAATAAAAATGTACTGTAAGTATTAAGAAGTCAATTTTTCAACCAAAAGTCTAAATCAGGAATTGGCAAACTTTCTCTGAAAGCCACAGTGTGTATTTTCGGACTTATGGGCTATCAAGTCTTTGTTGCATCAAGTCAACACTGCCCTCATAGCACAAGAGCAGCCATTAGCATATGAGAATGAATGAGCGTGGCTGTGTTCCAACAAAACTTTATTACCAAAGACATGTGGCAGGCTCGATTTGGTCCTCAGGCTGTAGTTTGCTGAGTTTCAATTTCTAGGATGCTTGCAGTGCTCAAAGATCTCACTGTGCAGTAGATGAGAATGTCTCAGTGGCCAGTAACTCCCTGAACAAAATTCAGCTTGAGTGTAGGGAATTTGCCAGCAGCTGCACCACTGTGGCATCCCATCCTGTCAGATCTTGGAAGGGAAGGAGGGTGAGCCCTGGTTAGTACTTGGATGGGAGACCTCCTAGGAACACCAGGTACTGTAAGCTTGGGAGACGGACCTGGCAATCCACTCCTGAAAAACAATCAGTCATTAAAAACCCTATGAATAGCAGAGAAGCATGAAAATAGTGTTTTGTCTGTTGTACATAGGGTGGTTATGAGTTGGACACTGACTCGATGGCACCTGGCATCAACAATGTGGAATGTAATCCCAAATGAATTTTAATAAAGCCTTTTGTAACTGCAAAAACCTGCCTTGGAGTAAGTGCCTTTGGTGTCCATTGCTTGACATGGTCTTCATTCCCCAAGTACATTGATCTAACTCCGCAGCTTTGCTCGAAGCCAGACCTGCAGAACATTTTCTCTTGGTGTGTTTTGATCTAGAATGTAGAACTCATTTATGAAACAATTTCCGATATCATTTCCTACTGTGGTCTTCACATTATTTCCAATGGGTCATTTTTCTTTTGTACTTTATACGCACTTCTACTTTGACACATAGGACAGACATGGATTGTCTGATAATTTAGCCAAACAAAAATGTTCTGGTATCCAATATTGCTCTTTTATTAAGAGCAAAAGCAGATGTCTACAGGAGTCAAGTTTGAACAGAATTGACATATCTAAACCAGGAAATAACATAGTGATGCTCTCTGCCACATCCATGAAATGGGGAGTGTGTGGTTGTTTTTGTTATGCATTTTACTTTTTGTTTTTTGCAAAAGGGAGCGCTACCACCTCAAGTCATATTTGACTCTCTACTTTATTTGTTATCACCTAAAAAGATGGGCACAGAAAACTGAAAGACCAATTAGCTTATGTACTTCCTTAAGGAGTTTAAGTTGGGAACTATTCTTTTCATTTATTCATATATTCTTAGAAATGAGTAACTAAAGGAAGCCCACGAGTGTGATGCAGCAGAAATTTTGGAGACACATATTGGTCATGGTTCCTAGATGCTTCTTCTTTGTATAATACGAACATGTTTTTCACTTTAATGGCAATGATATAAAAAATACAATTCTGACTGCAAAAGTAATGAAAGCTATCTGTAGTGTCTTACTGACTGGAAGAAGTAAATTGCAGTAATATGTTTAACAGAACCCTATTCATCTTAGACGTATACTCACATATAACCTCCACATGTAGGTTCATGCATGTAAGAAAGTCTATTAGTATATATATTACTATAAAACAAACTCTAAATAGACTATCTCTGGATTTAAGGGGTTTGTGTTGTATCAGTCACATTTGCACTACCTAACATTTTCAGGGTACTATTTTTGCAATTAAAAATAAAAAGAAATGATTTAGCATAATGAATACTCAGTATGGAAAGTACGTAAAAGAAGGAGGGTATTCATCAATAATATCTGCACTAAAGATAACCACTATTGGCATTTAATGTAGTCTTCAATAATAAATTCTGGAGAAGCAATTTATGGAGTTAAAATAATAGTAGACATAAAATTTTGATTACCACTTTTTCATGTTTTATAATATAAGTTCTTCTTCATCTTACTGAAAAGTTTTAATAAACCTCATTTTAATTCATAAATAATATTTCATCATCTAACCACACTTTAAGTTACTGCCTCTCTTTTGGTGGACATTTGTGTTGTTTCTAGTTAACAAAAATCATAGATTATGCTACAATAAGCATGCAAAGGGGAGGTGGAGTATGCCTCACACACCTGGCCTCCAGTCTTCCTTTCTAGCTTTCTGCAGGTCACACTGTCATTTCTCTTGTGAAAAGTAGATATTTGGTACATAAAGTAATGGTTCATAAAAATAATTATTATCATAATTTTTTCTTTTAATTTAAGGTTGACTCATTAAGTCAGAATAACTGTAGTTGATTTACTATTCCAAAACAAAGAATTTTAATGAGACTCTCAAGTTGGCTTTGTGAAAATGTTATAGATATTTACACTGCATGAATAATATTAGCTTGTTTTGATAAAACCTCAAACCTCAATCTCACTAAGTATCATCATTAAACTGTTTTGTCAATGT